>CANSNZ010001075.1:3812500-4027500 GCA_947646795.1 Beta lomatogona
CTTTAAAATGATGATGATTTTATCTTTGTTTGTCATGGACAGTTTATAACATTTGGATTTGCGTGCACACCTCTGTACTTTGTGTGGGAAAAAGTGGTGGGGGTACATGACACCAAGAGCTTATGCTTAAGGGCAGTGGCTAGATTACCTGTGGTAATACCAATATGGTTCTTAGCAATCATATTTCCCTTCTTTGGGCCCATTAACTCTACTGTGGGGGCCTTCTTAGTCAGCTTCACTGTTTACATTATACCAACTATGGCCCACATGCTCACTTACAGATCGGCCCAGGCCCGTAAGGTACCGTTTTTGGACCCATCTCTTATTTGCTTTGTTATGCTTTTTTGCCTTTGGAAATTATTGGATTTCTTGTACTTCCTCAGTTTCAAATTACTCGCTACACTTTGAAAATTCCACTATTCATCAATGAGGTTTGACCACGCATTATTTACTATTAGATAAAATCAAATATTATAATATAATATGTTGTTGGATTTGTCTCAATGTATATTTTCAGAAAATCAAATTTTTATACTATATTGTAATACATAATTAAATATATTAATAGTCAAAGTACTGCATCAACAAACGTGAAAGTCAAAGTGTAGCGAGCAATTTGAAACGGAGGAAGTAATACTCATATATTGTTGTTATTAGATTTGGTTTTATTTCTCCTAGATTTGCCTTAGCTTCTAACTTTAGGGCTGGATTTTTAACTTTTTTGATAAGACACATGACTACATGAGTGAAATAATTGTGGGACCTATAAAGTTCAAGATAAAAAGTCAGGGAAAATAATATACCTAACTCAGATTTTCTTGAAGACTTCCCTAACTAGATTTCGTCCTTTTTGACCTTCTTGCATCTGTAGTTGTCAGTCACCAAAATTTTGAATTTTTTTTATCCAACTTGTTTTTGTTAGATCTGAATTCTAAAGGTTTATTTGATGGAGGTGGAGTAGTACGTACAAGTTTGGAAATATTAGTCACATAGTAGTTAGTACTAGTTAGCATGCTAACGCTGACAAGTTGGCCGCGTAAATGTAAGAGTGACTGAGTGAGGCTAAATGGATAACCGTTGTTCACTTAATACTTCAACTGATAATTTATATATGTCATCGACATTTCTATCATTAAAGTATGTTAGGTTTATGATATGACTATTCTATTATTGTGAAGTATGTTAAGTTTAATACTATAATACATGTTCATTTCTGAATGAATCCGTGTATATATGATTAACAGATGTATTTAATTAGAATACGTGATATTCTATGACCAGTTGATCACTTGTCACCTCGTATCCAATTGTTTGCATTTTGCTTGCTCATCCCTAACCTTGCTTTGGTGAAAGCCTTGCTATTTGTTGTTTTTGTCCATGCATGTACGTTTGAGGTGAATTAAGTTGAACTGAATGGTAAAGGCGTAAGGCTCTCCTTGTTCTCACAATTACCCTAGTGTATCATATAATTATGTCATTCTGGAGTACTATCTTTTTTTTTTTTTTTTTTTGGTGAAAAATGGCATAGCATATCATAAAATTAACCCGAGTTTTGGCGTAAAGGCCTACAACAATCCGATAATAATAAGTGCATACAATCATTAGGGATTTAGGGGATCATCCTAACAACATTTAAAGCTCCTAGTTAAGTCAAAAATAAAATTGATAATTCCGATATGATTGACGACATATACCACACTTCAACATGTAAGCGAGTTTATGCATGATAAAAAAAGTTATTCACCTAGCCGTTCTCCATTAGTGAACCACAGTAGTATTAGTAAGGATAGAATGTTAATTTAACTCTTCATTTTATGGTAAACACGTAGATTACAAATAGCCTTCTTCTATATGTACTTATTGCTTATAGTAACTAGTATATCTGAACGATTTGAGAATATGCAGAATGCCGCAGAGAAACCTCCCTTCTTCCTAAGCAATTGGACAGCAGTATATGTTTTCAACACTTTCATAGTTGTCTGGGTATTTATTGTGGGTTTCGGATTCGGAGGATGGGCAAGCATGGTGAACTTCATTAGGCAAGTTAATACTTTTGGCCTTTTTGCTAAATGCTATCAGTGTAAGCCACCACCAGCGGCGCCAGCACCACCACATCACTGAGGCATTAAGTATTTATACAATACTTTGATCAACAAGCAGCTCAGTAATCAGTATTGTTTTTTTTTTTTTTGGTATTTTGTGAGTGAATACTAGTTGTAACATTGTCGTGGCGAAGCCTAGCTCTAGTTCCTGTTTGATTAAAACGAAGTTTAGTTGTGAAAATGCTTCAGTTGTGGTACATATACATTTGATGTTGGATTAGTTGTGGATGTGGGAAAATTGGAAGTGCATTTTGGTCCTCATGCTGTGTGTAGCATTGGACTCCTTTAAGCTATATTGGAAATTTTTTATCTAATGTTAATTTGCATGACCAGATTTTGTGTTATCAGTATAAGGCCCTGTTCTTTTGGATTGAACTGGGGTGAACTGAACTGAACTGAACTGCAGAGAGTAACTGAGCTGAACTGAACTGAACTGAACTGCAGAGCTGAACTGAACTGAACTGAAAATAAATCTAAAAAAACAGGACCTTACTGTTCTATCAGAGGAAGCAAATAGAATATGGAGAAAAGTTTATTGTGTTTGAGTCCTGCTATGAACCGTGCACTACACTGACAATAGAAAACAAAGCAATCCTAGTAAAACAATGGAAACATAAAGAAACGAAGTAGAAAATCAGAAGATACAGCACGATGCTAGAACATAAGATAGGAAACTTGAGCCACAAGGCCAAGTCAGGAGGCGTGGGAGCACTAACGTCCAATTAATACTCCCCCTCGAGCGAAAGAGTGCAGATCAGGGAATCCTGGCTTGGACAGCAGGACAGGAGATAACAGAACCGTAGTGCACCCAAGCCTTGGTAAATAAATCAGCTCATTACATTTCGCAATGATGCGCAACTAGTTTCTTATGACATGGCAATCGATCTCATATGTTGAGTGCCGTAATGAAAGAAATCATTAGCAGCAATGTGTGAAGATGCTTGCTTATCGCAAAACAATCGAACTGGCTGCCAATGAAACAGCCCAAGAGAAGCTAGAAAATCGCAAAGCCATAACAGGCAACAGTCCACCCTGATACTTTGACACGAAACAAGCCTCATTTTTAGGCAAAAGCTCAGCCAATGCCTTTGATCACCTCTAATGTATTGTATAACAGATTCTCATTAATTCAAGTCACAAATTATTCTCCTTAAACTTTAGTCTTACATAATGAAAAATTCTAGCTAGCTCAATTTATATTTTTTCTGATAGAATCTAGCTGAAATTTAGTTAACCAAATAAGTAAGAGGGTTAGCAACTTAGCATTACTTGCATCATTGCAAGCCAGAAACTTTAAATTTTTTTTTAGGTAAGATGAAGGGGACTCATTTGAGGGGGGATAAGGGAAATTCTCAAATGAGTCCCATGAGGTTTGATCCCTAGACGCCGGGGGATATGAAGTGGGAAGCGATGTCACTACTCCACCACCTCAACCTCAAGCCGAAACTTTAATTGATATAGCGACAACGGCATAATTGTAGTAGAACCCTTTTTTACGCAATCAAATACTCCCTTTGTAGTTATCTTTTCCTTCTTTTTCTTTATTGATGTGGAAGGTGTACTGTAATAGAGTCGTTCACAATTGTGCATGACTCCATATGCATTGCCCCGAAAAAACAGGCCATGCGTCTACTGATGTGTTGCTTTCACCTAAAAACAGAGTTAGGCTGCCTGTTTGATGCAACACTGTAACAGTGTTGCCGCAAAGACATATGATGCCGTCAACTGGGTTCAGTATCTTTTATACCAAAGTTGTATAGGAGATTATTACTCATATATCATAATCAACATGGAAAGTAGACCTTTATAAATCATAATCACCTATGTCCTGGAAATTAAGTATTGAGCTACCCCCTAGTGCCTCGAGTAGTGTGACGAATAGTCAATGAAGAATATTATTGTTTCCATTCTAAGCATAATTAAAGATATTAATCGTTAAAGAAGAGTACTAGATACCGTTAAAAAAAATGAAAATCTTTTGGGGGACAGAGGCTAGAGGGAACAAAGATTATAGTATATTGAGATTTGTGTTTGTAAAACTCTATTTAATTTAGCTGATACATGTTCGCGGTAGATTATGAATACATAATTTTCTATCATGGAGAGTCTAAAATCCCGAGTTGGAATGAAATCCCGAGTCTTGTCACCGGAGGTCCTGCAAAACAGCTAAACTGGTCCGGTTGGTTTTTCCGGGAATGCCCCTTCGACGCTCAAGTCAGTTGAGATTGAGGTAGAGAGAGAAATTGAGTAAATGTAGAGAGAAGTGCTCTGGTATTTTATAGGTGAGAATTGAATACATGTTCATTGATTAGACTTGCTGCTTTTATAATGTTGGGGATTTCCCAGACAGGAAACCCTAAAGGGGAACATCCCAGCTTTTAGGAAAGCAGTCTTCCTTAAATATCTTTTCAACTTGGAAAACTGATGGGCTCCTGGGGAGCATGCCATGTTGACCTTTTAGGTGAGCTTTATAAAATATTATTTAACCAGGTCATGGGACCAAACAGTTTGTCTGCATTATTACTCTTTATATATCACTAGAGAACATTTTTATAAAAACCGTTAAATTGTTTCGTAGATTTTTTGTCAAGCCATCAGGGATACAGGTTTCTGAATGATAAGGTTTTTGCCTTTTTAGCAATTGAAGTTAGGAATTCTGGATTTTCGGTAACAAGTCCATCACCTGTTATTACATAAAAGGTTGCATGAGGGAAAACAAAGGAAATTGGCGTGTATTAGTACTCTAGTAGTAACAAAAACACTGAGTGCAATATTAACCCAGAAACAAGAACACTAGTTCAAAAGAAATTATCAGAAAAGGTCTTGTGCTATATATTTAGCCACATTCAGCCTTACCAAGCAGTTCAAATTAATCCAACATGTTCTTACTACACCAAAACGAAGGACATCTGAACCAAATTTAAGATACTTCAAACATTCCTTAGCTAACATGTGCATTTTAAGATTGAAGCAAGGCCACGCGAGAGAAATTTTGATCTCTTGATTATTTTGAACTGCTAATAATTAGTCATATATATAACCTTGCTTGCTAAAAAAGCTCAAAATGTACCATAGAACAAAATCCTGTAGTGAAATCAAAGCGGCTTGATGGCTAGCTTACTGAACAAAGCATTGAAGCTTGGCATCTCATCATCCATCTTAGCCACTTTAGCCATAACATCTTCAAAACTCGCCTTCTCTGCCTCGACCTTAGCTTTGAGCTTCACAATTTCAAATTCCAACTTGTTTTTCTCCATCATGTGTTGCTCAGCCTTGCTCTTCAATCTCATTTTTTGAAACCTATGCTTCTTTATCTGTTTCCCTACATCTGAGAGCTCAACCAATCTTCTTCTTAATGGTACTACATTATAGCCCATCATTTGTAGTTCTTGCGTTGTATCCCACAGCCTCTTGACATCAACGCCGAAGCCATTGAGTTTAACACCTTGTATTTGATCAACTGTTTCTTCGAATATTCGATCCCACGCATTGATCAAGCTTCGTTTTGCTGCCTCTGAGTACTCTCTTAAGGGCCTGAAATGTGGACTCTGAGGTATGCTCTTCAGAAGATGAGAGACTATGATCTGTGAGTGTGATGCAGATAGGTTTGGATCAAATTTCTCGTCTCTTTCTGTCTTGATTGGTTCCTCTGTTCAACCATAATATATAGATTATTCCAAATAGACAACATGTAGCTCATAAACAATAGTGCAGGCTAGTTATCAAGTGACACAAGAAACATATTTAAATCATCCTTGCATGAAGAACTATCAAAGTGACTAGTTAAGTTGCATATTTCAATAGCATTTTTTGTAATTTTGAGAAAAATGACGCATATGTTACAGATTCTACAAAAAAGGAATATATATATATATATATATAGGAAATTCATAGAAAAGTTACTCCTGAACTCTCCCACAATGCCACTATGAATATTTGAATATCACAATTACACATTTGAAGTTTCCCCATAGGTAAGCAAAATCCTGCATTTTATGTGATTGATTTAATAAGAAGTTATATTTCATATATGTTCTTGTTAGTCAAACAACATTTCCAATTCTAATTTCCTAGAACATATAATTTCCGGTGTCTTTCTATATGAACTAAATGACCACTCTCATGTAGAGGCTATCTAGCTTAGTTGGTAAAGTCCCGTGGGAGTGGTACCCAAAACTTGGGTTCGATCCCATCTACATCACTGTGCTTAGTCACTCATTTACACATAAAAAAATGACCTCTCTCATGGATTCAAGAGTAGCAAAAGGTAAACTACCACTTACCCGTAGCAAAACTTCGTTCAAGGGGTTGGGAGGAATAACTAGATCCTTCAAAATTACAAGGAATTGTCCCTGTCAATGCTGATAAACCTGTGAATCTAGTTTTACCATTTTCAGGCATCCCATTTTCATGTGTGGTCTCTTTGGAGTTCTCTTTCTCTTTTGCTTTTTCTGCTGCTCCATTATCAGCTGCTCATAAACCAATAAATCCAAGTGAAAAAAACTTCAAGAAGTTTGAAGAATTTTAAGGAAAATATTGTTTAAGTGAAAAAATTCTCCTGTCAAATATTGAATGTATCAAGCACCTCGACTTTTCCACAAGGGTTGACAAATCACACATACTATTGTTAATACATGTTTAAACCTTAAAAGCTACCAAAAATTTCAAGTCAACCAATTGCATAATCCAAACCCTTCCATTAATCATCGGGTGGGTATGTCAAGTTAATAAGGCCAATTATGTAATAAGCTAACATTCGTCACCAACAATTAATACGACATTTTCGTAAAATTAAAGTGTTGCACTTCAAAAGAAAGTGTTGAAGTATGTAGGAATGGAGAAATGGTGTCAATACATATGCATGGCATCATACGGTGCTAGTCACATTAGTGTCAAACATAATATTCATGGATTTACGAAATGCTACTCTCGGACTCAGCGCCGACCCGGACAATATGGAGGTCCCCGCTAATACTAAAAATAGCCCCTTGTATGAAAAAAAAAAAACAAAAGAAACCACCAAAATATGCAAGTAAACCAAATAACAAACATGCATCAAACTAAGTTTTTCTCTTCAAAATCTTTTGATATATTCCAAGAAGAGCTGAATTCAACAAACTTGCAAACACTTTGACTATCAGCTTCAAGTCTTTTGTGTTTAATTTTTTTTTTTTTTTTAATTTGGAGTCCCCTTCAAAAGTGAGGCCATGTTCCATGTCCCACTTTGGACATGCTAAGGGTCAGGCATGCTCTCAATCCCTACCTACTTCCTCATGGAACTCCTTGTTATTGACTACTCCCTCCCCCTTTTTTTTTTTAACACTCCTACCACAACAACTTTAACAAGATCAAACTTTGAATTCATCAATTTTGATTCTTTTAACTATAATGTGTTGTTAGATTCATTTTAGCATGAATTCCACAAAATATAAACCTTTTATATCTTTTTTTTTATAATACGTAATTTAAGAAATTGTCAAACAAAGGTTTGCATTAGAGATCGTGAAAAAGAAAACAAAATGTGGTGTTAAAAAATTAACAAATGAAGTATAAACCTCTGGTTACAAATTTTCAACATAAAATCATCATGGTTAAGGCTCCGTTTGGTTGGGTGTAAAACATTTTAAGTGTAAAATGATTTTCATGGAAAACTATTTACAATGGAAAACACAATTCCAAAATTAGTTTTCCGTTGTTTGGTTTCATGTGAGAAAAATGATGAAACGAAAGGAAAATGAAAGGGAAAGTAAGAAGGTAATGAGAGGGGTGTACAAGAAAGATAAGGAAAACGAAGGAAAACAGTTTTCCTTTCATTTTAAAAGGAAAATGGTTTTCCATCATTTGGAGAGCAATTTTACTCCAAGGGAAAATGGTTTTACGCTCCTTTGCAAACCAAAGGATGTAAAATTGAAAATAGAGGAAAACAGTTTTCCACGAAAATGTTTTACGCCCTACCAAACAGAGCCTAAATGTACATTAAAAATTTTTAAGGCGTAAGTCAGAAATAATTCTAATAGAAAATGAAATACTATTAATGGTACACTCGGGTGGATGATGAATGAACTCACCGAACATCGGACGAAACTGAAAAGAAGAAGATGGAGACGGTGCCGATTTATTGTGGCCAGATGGCCGCCTTTGGCATCGAAAGTTATTGGGTCGTCGGCGTTCGGAGCTTCGGTTATTGAAGTCCCCAGAAAATGTGAATTTCTCATTTCCTGTTAAGTATTCATTATTAAAATAAAAATCATATAATAGTAATGGAAAGAAGGGTTTCAAAACTATATTATATAATTATGTTTTTATAAAGTGTGTAAAAAGATGAAAGAATAAACGAGAATTATGTATGAAAGAAAGTAAGAAATGTTGGTTTACCTGGTGAATATGAAGGTGTTGGAGAGTTTGAGAAAGAGATAGAGAAAGCGGGCGGTAAAACCTTGGAGTCGCTCATGGTCACACACTAACCCTTCTGATGAAACGTCGGAGAATTACTAATGACTTGACTTCGATTCAATAAGTATAATCCTAGTCAAAAAGGCTAAAAGTAGTAATATATTACTTTTTCTTTTTGAGTGAAATAGTAATATCATCTTTACTTAATGTTTAAGATTTAAGAATGATATTTTATTTCCTTCATTTTTATTGTTTTCCTTTATTTTTAATGCTTTTATTGTTTTGCTATATTTTTAGTGTCTCATTATTTTTATGATGGTTCATGTTAGACGACTCTATCATCAAAAACATTATCATACATTCGGGTGTACTTTGAGCATAATACACCTGTTTGGGCCCATTTCTGGGACCAGCCCACCTATGGCGAAGTTACTAAAATACCCCTACATCTAGGGAAGCCAACCCTCCACCAGCTGGAGGTGACTAAAATACCCTCATTTATTAGGGCTCATATCCTCTATAAATAAGGGTTGTCTCATCAGACAAAGGTATTCAATTCTCACCTAACAAACTAGAGCATCTCTCTCTAGACTGCACTTCTCTCTCTACCTCAATCACATCTGACTTGAGCATCGGAGGGGCGATCCCGGAAACACCCCCGGGGTAGTCTAACCTTGTTTTGCAGGATTCCGGCGTGCGGACATCGAAGCTCAGGCGATCGCTTTTGGGGCCCACATCTCATTTCTCAACCAATCACAATCCTTAATTTCTGGACAGAAACAGTTTGGCGCCGTCTGTGGGGATAGTACAAGAAGTTACTTCGCCACCACTCAGCAAGATTCACCTTGTTGCTACTCAGCAAAACTCACCTCATTGTTGCTCAACAATGGCCCCAACCAAGAAGACACGCTCCCAAGCCAACCGTTCTAGGAGAGCTCAAGCATCCCATATGCACCTACGGTGCTATCCCTCTATCCCAATGATGATGATTCCACCCAAATGGAGAATCCATTGCGAAGTTGGTCATCTCGCAAAGATCGGGTCGACATAAGTAGCCGACCCTCCACCCATAATCGCAATGACGTCACCTTGATTGCGGCTCATCTTCAACAAACTCTCCAGCAAAGTCTGATGGGTATGGCTTCCACTCGTCACGAAGAGATCATTCGTCCCTCCCGAAATGCTCAGCCTAACCGGCTGGGACTTAAACAAAGGGAAAGATCTTCCAAGGGCAACTCAGCTAGGCAAGCTACTCACACCTCTTCAAGGTTGTCAAGAAATATGTTATCACTCGTAAGAATCTGTATCGAAGAACACAACTCATGAAGACTAATCCGAACAAGGGATGTGGTAACTCAGAACCGCAAAACCCCTCCAGAATACACAGTGGCACCCTCAAGTTTACGGTCCGGCTCAGCCAGAGGTGCCTATCAAAGGCACCCGATCATCAACGGTATCTACTCATTCAAGGTACCCACTCATCCTTGGGTGCCAACTTAGTCAAAGGCATATGCTCAGCTAGAGGTGCCTACTCATCGAAGGCACCCACTCATCAGTGGTACCTACTCATTCAAGGTACCCACTTGGCCAAGACATATACTCGGCCCGGAGGTGCCTACTCATGAAAGGCACCCACTTATAAACGGTACTCGCTCATTCAAGGTACCCACTCATCCTTGGGTGCCAACTTGGCCAAAGGCATATGCTCAGCTAGAGGTGCCTACTCATCAAAGGCACCCACTCATCAGTGGTACCTACTCATTCAAGGTACCCACTTGGCTAAGACATATACTCAGCCAGAGGTGCCTACTCATGAAAGGCACCCACTTATAAACGGTACCTACTCATTCAAGGTACCCACTCATCCTTGGGTGCCAACTTAGTCAAAGGCATATGCTCAGCTAGAGGTGCCTACTCATCGAAGGCACCCACTCATCAGTGGTACCTACTCATTCAACGTACCCACTTGGCCAAGACATATACTCAGCCAGAGGTGCCTACTCATGAAAGGCACCCACTTATAAACGGTACCTGCTCATTCAAGGTATCCACTCATCCTTGGCGCCTACTCGGCCAAGGAAATATGATCGGCTATAGGTGCTTACTCATTAAAGGCACCTACTCATCAACGGTACCTACTCGTTCAAGGTACCCATTCATCCTTGGCGCCCACTCGGCCAAGGAAATGTGCTCGGCCATAGTTGCCTACTCATGAGGGGCACATACTCACCAACGGTGCTGCTCATTCAAGGTATCCACTCATCCTTGGCTCATACTCAGCCAAGGATATGTACTCGATCATATGTGCCTACTCATCAGATGCACCTACTCATCCACGGTACCTCCATCAACTTGGCGTGTGCGAGCTACCTCCATCCAAGCACGACCCCCCTTGGTCTAAAGAGCGAACTTGGACAAAGTAAATGAACTGCACATCAGGGCACCTAACTCGAAGTGATTCATAATCCCGAGTCCCCACCCCCATCTCGGGATCGCGGCAGATACCCCGGAACATGGGTCTCTCTCGATTTTCGCTGGACGACCGCCTCGGGAACGAATGATGCTACCCTATCTGTTCATCCAGCGTGGGGCTAATTACTTGGAACCCATTAGTTGGACAGATAAATACTCTCAAAGGAGGAAGGATGGGGCTAATAAGCCTCAGAAGTCTAAAATTTCTCCATCAGGAACCCCTCAGTCATAAGAGGAGCGTCCTACTAACTTAGCCAAAAACGGCTAAGTATCGTTAATTGGCACGTACTCGATATTCGAATAGTGTCATGAAACCTCCTCGGGAAACATGGAGCCCCTGAACTCCCCCGAGTCGAGAAACATATTCATTGGCACCTCTTTAGCATTTTGAGTAGCGTCACTCAAATAGTAAGCCAAAATAAGGCTAAGGACCTCCCTCGACCACTGAAGGCTCATAAGCCCCCAACATCTCGAGGAGCGTCACATGACCTCACTCAGCAATTTAAGGAGCGTCGCTCAAACACCTAGTCAAGTATGACTAAGTACTCATGGCACCCGCTCGGACAGCATGAGGCTCATCAGTCGTCATCCGAGCGGCGTCCTACTCCTTCGGTCAGCATGGAGTCCACGTACTCCTCTACCGAGTCACTCTGCACTTAGTCAAATATGGCTAAGTACTCATGGCACCCACTCGGACAACATGGGACTCATTAGTCCTCATCCGAGCGGCGTCCTGCTTACTCGGTCAACAGGAGCTCCCCTCTTCGCCGAGTCGCTTCTATACTTGGTCAAGTATGGCCTAGTATCAGCTAGAACCTATTTGGACAGCCTGGGGCTCATTAGCCCCTCATCCGAGTAGCCTCATAACTTACTCGGTCAGCAGGAGTTCCCCTCCTCGCCGAGTCGCTTCTATACTTGGTCAAGTATGGCCTAGTATCGCCTAGCACCTATTCGGGACACTGGGGCTCATTAGCCCCTCATCCGAGTAGCCTCATAACTTACTCGGTCAGCAGGAGCTCCCCTCTTCGCCGAGTCGCTTCTATACTTGGTCAAGTATGGCCTAGTATCGCCTAGCACCTATTCGGACACTCGGGGCTCATTAGCCCTTCATCCGAGTAGCCTCATAACTTACTCGGTCAGCAGGAGCTCTCCTCTTCGCCGAGTCGCTTCTATACTTGGTCAAGTATGGCCTAGTATCAGCTAGCACCTATTCGGACAGCGTGGGCTCATCAATCCTCATTCGAGCGGCGTCCTACTCCCTCGGTCAGTATGGAGTCCACGTACTCCTCTACCGAGTCACTCTGCACTTAGTCAAATATGGCTAAGTACTCATGGCACCCACTCGGACAGCATGGGACTCATTAGTCCTCATCCGAGCGGCGTCCTGCTTACTCGGTCAACAGGAGCTCCCCTCTTCGCCGAGTCGCTTCTATACTTGGTCAAGTATGGCCTAGTATCAGCTAGCACCTATTTGGACAGCCTAGGGCTCATTTGCCCCTCATCCGAGTAGCCTCATAATTTACTCGGTCAGCAGGAGCTCCCCTCCTCGCCGAGTCGCTTCTATACTTGGTCAAGTATGGCCTAGTATCAGCTAGCACCTATTCGGACAGCCTGGGGCTCATTAGCCCCTCATCCGAGTAGCCTCATAACTTACTCGGTCAGCAGGAGCTCCCCTCTTCGCCGAGTCGCTTCTATACTTGGTCAAGTATGGCCTAGTATCAGCAGGCACCTATTCGGACAGCCTGGGGCTCATTAGCCCCTCATTCGAGTAGCCTCATAACTTACTTGGTCAGCAGGAGCTTCCCTCCTCGCCGAGTCGCTTCTATACTTGGTCAAGTATGGCCTAATATCGCCTAGCACCTATTCGGACGACTGGGGCTCATTAGCCCTCATCCGAGTAGCCTCATAACTTACTCGGTCGGCGGGAGCTCCCCTCTTCGCCGAGTCGCTTCTATACTTGGTCAAGTATGGCCTAGTATCAGCTAGCACCTATTCGGACAGCATGGGCTCATCAATCCTCATTCGAGCGGCGTCCTACTCCCTCGGTCAGCATGGAGTCCACGTCCTCCTCTACCGAGCCATTTTACGCTTAGTCAAGTATGACTAAGTGCTCATGGCACCCACTCGGACAGCATTGGCTCATCAGTCCTCATTCGAGCGGCGTCCTACTCCCTCGGTCAGCATGGAGTCCACGTCCTCCTCTACCGAGCCATTTTACGCTTAGTCATGTATGACTAAGTGCTCATGGCACCCACTCGGACAAGCATAGGCTCATCGGTCCTCATTCGAGCGGCGTCCTACTCCCTCGGCCAGGAGACCCCCTCTCCTTCGCCGAATCGCCTCTAAACTTAGTCAAGTATGACTAAGTACCTCATTGGCACCCACTCGGCCAGCATGGGCTCATCAGTCCTCATTCGAGCGGCGTCCTACTCCCTCGGTCAGCAGGAGACCCCCCCTCTACTTCGCCGAATCGCCTCTCAACTTAGCCAAGTATGACTAAGTACCTCATTGGCACCCACTCGGTGAGCATGGGGCTCATTAGCCTCTCATCCGAGTGGCGTCCGACCCACTCGGCCACTAGGAGACACCCTCTCCTTTGACGAGTCGCTCTTATACTTAGCCAAATTCAAGCTAAGTCTTTTATTGACACCCACTCGGACAGCATGGGGCTCATTAGCCCCTCATCCGAGTGGCGTCCGACTCGCTCAGCACAAGGAGCCGCTCGGCACAAGGAAGCCTAAAAGGAAGCCAATCGGCTCAAGGACCTACTCGGCTTGGGCACCTTCTCGGTCACTTGGCCATGGGACCTCGGTTGGCTATCCTCGCGTACCCAGTCGGCCAGCATCAACGCACCGGCTCGTCCTGCTCAATATCGGCTCGACCCGGTCGTCCATCCTCGAGCAGCAACTCGGCCAACCTCAAAAGCCCGCGGTCGGCCCGCCTCGAGTACCTAGTCGGCCTTTCGATCATCTCGACCAAGGTACCCGCTCGGACTCGGCCAGCAAAGCTCGAGAGAGCTGCTGCTCGGCCACTCGGCCAATGCACCCGCTCGGACTCGGCCAGCAATGCTCGAGAGAGTTGCTCGGCCACTCGGCCAATGCACTCGCTCGGACCCGGCCAACAAAGCTCGAGAGAGCTGCTCGGCCACTCGGCCAATGCACTCGCTCGGACTCGGCCAGCAAAGCTCGAGAGAGCTGCTCGGCCACTCGGCCAATGCACTCGCTCGGCAGGGAAGCCAATGCCCCCGCTCGGCCAGTCGGCCAATACCCCGATCGGCAACATGGCACCTGCTCGACCCGGTCGGCCATCTTCGAGTACCAGCTCGGCCAGCCTTAGAGTACCTGCTCGGCCAGCCTCCAAGGCACCTGCTCGACAAAAGCGAAAGAAGATTTTTCTCCACCACGAACCGGCACAGAGATCCGCGGGTCCTGCTCAATATCGACACAAATGCAATCACCTTCATTCCGCCAATCAACCGCACTAAAAATGGCGATTTTCACTCCGATTGCTTGGCGTGGGGCTAATTGTTTGGGCCCATTTCTGGGACCAGCCCACCTATGGCGAAGTTACTAAAATACCCCTACATCTAGGGAAGCCAACCCTCCACCAGCTGGAGGTGACTAAAATACCCTCATTTATTAGGGCTCATATCCTCTATAAATAAGGGTTGTCTCATCAGACAAAGGTATTCAATTCTCACCTAACAAACTAGAGCATCTCTCTCTAGACTGCACTTCTCTCTCTACCTCAATCACATCTGACTTGAGCGTCGGAGGAGCGATCCCGGAAACACCCCCGGGGTAGTATAACCTTGTTTTGCAGGATTCCGGCGTGCGGACATCGAAGCTCAGGCGATCGCTTTTGGGGCCCACATCTCATTTCTCAACCAATCACAATCCTTAATTTCTGGACAGAAACAACACCTAAAGTTATTTTTTGCTCATTGCTCATTTGAAATCATCCAAATGTACTAAAAATGAGAGTGTACCATGCACATGCTACACCCGGATGTAAGATGAATGAACACCTAAATCATTTTGATACAACAATGACTTTCTTGTTATTGTTGTTGTTATTAACAACTTGATTTTTTTAATATCATATCTCATTTCGAATTTCAGTTCTATTTTGTAAATTAAGAGTCCCATTTAGAAAATAAACCAGCATTAGACCACTATAATAATTGAGCCACCCTTGGATTGATGGTAATAATAATAAAATGAATCTTTGGGTGAATGGAAACCTTTGCTCGTGTTGGATGAAGGCCCATCTTTTCATAATAAAATGCAAATTTTTTCCTCCAAATGTAATTGATGGTGAATACGTGATAATATTAATAAAGCAAATTTTTGTTGTGATTATTTTACTTATGTCATATTAGGGTGCGTTCTCTTTACCTGAAAAAACCTGAACTTATCTGAACTGATTGACCCTTATTGGAACTTATTTTTTAGTGTTTTATTAGACCCGATTAGAATTTATTGGACTTGAAACTTATTTTTTAAAGTGAAGAAAACACACACATATGTATTAGACATGAAAGATGAAGATGGAATGGGCGTGGTTGGTGCTTTTTTTTTTCTTGAATATAAGTCAAAGCTTAATTTACAATTTACTTATAAAAAGAATGAATATTGTCAATCTACAAAATTTGTCAAAATTCCTTAATTCTCTCGTCTCGATGAAGCCAACATATAAATGAACACTCGTGATCTTTCTTTTGACCAATTGCATGTTCGCAACCTCTTGTACCAAATTCAAAATTTTAATATTCTGATTGGTTTCAAGCCAAAATGGAATTAGCTAGAGAAATCTAGGTGATAACCTAAACAAATTTCCATTTTGTTCAACCATTGGTATCGCTCTATCACACTCATACGATATCATAGTCACCCAGTGACCCAACCCAACCAATTCGTAGATGGTGCACACGTCCGTATTGTGAGGAAGGTGCGCACGATTAACATCAAACACTAGGTTAAGAACATAAAGACCAATACCAATGAACATATAAGAATGTAGATGTACCAATGAATATATAAGAAATGCCCAAATGCATATGAATAACAAGTCAAATGAACATACGTATATTTGGCTAATGCCCAAATGAACATATGTACATCTCTGTTAGTATATGTTCATTAGTATTGATTTTTATGTTCATAGACTAATGCTTGATGTTCATCGTACGCACCTTCTTCACCATACGGACGTGTGCACCTAGTAATATGCACAACCCAACCCAAAAAAAAGGGCCTATATAAATATTAGTGCTACCTCACTCGCTTGCATTCTATCCTCTGGCTTATCTTCAAACTCTCCCTTCTCCAATGGCTTCGTTCATTCTGGGAACCACTTCCATGGCTTCCTGCGCACTTTCTCTTTCCTTCTCTAACTCTCACTCCGTCGCCGGCGTTTCTCTCTCCTCTCCTCCCACTTTATCTCTCTCTACTTCCGCCGCCTCCACTTCTCCAGCACTCCCACTCAGTAAGTTCTTCATCTCTATTCATCCATTAATTCACCTCCCAATTTCACAATTCAAAACCCTAAATTTCATATTTTCTTCAATTTTAAGCTCAATTTGATTTCCCCCCCCCCCTTTTTTCTTCAACTCTTTATATGATTTACCAATTTATTTCGTGTGTGTGTCTTAGTTTACTGCGGCAGAGGTGATAAGAAGACCGCTAAAGGCAAACGTTTCAATCACTCCTTTGGAAATGTGAGTTTTCTTATTTTTTTGTTGATTGATTTTCTCATCTTTATTTCAAACTTTTCATTTTTGTGATTATAGAAGTTTATTAGTAGTACTTCCTCCGTTTCATTTTAATTTACTCACTTCACTCTAGGGGAGAACTAAGGATAAGTACAAAAGTATGAGAGAGAAACTGAGAAGGTGGAGAGAAAAACTGAAAAGTGAGAGAGAAAAAGTAAAAAGTGGGTTAAAATATTAAAAAGTGGGTTAAAATATTAAAAAGTGGATGACATGGGTGGAAAAAGAGGAGAAAGTAGATGTGACATGTTACCTAAAATTGAAAAAGCAACAGTATGTAGATTAAAAAGAAACAGACCAAAAAGGAAAGTGTGTAGATTAAAATGAAACGGAGGGACTAGTATTTAGTGTATACTTATGGGGGAAGAAAATATATGTTTATGTCATGGATGATATGCAATAAAATGTATTAGACAGAAAATTGAGTTTAGTATTACTCTAATAGTAACCGAACAAGCAGTGTAATGTTAACTCTTACTATGATAAGTATGATCTATCAACATTTTTGTATATAACATCTTTTTTATGTAATTGTATAACCAAACTATAATCATCTTAATATAGCTAGTAGATGAGGGTGATACCTTGGTTTTCATGTACCACATTTTTTATTCTATGTATAATATCATTGAATATAGGATTAAACATTTGTTGTTGCATTTACAAGTGAAAAGATGCTATGAACAAAAATGGTGTTTATTACGACTATGAACTGGGAATTTCCGGTATAATTGCCATATTATTTTCAAATTGGATCTTTCTAGTGCATTGTGGAGATAAATCCATCACTATCTCATATCGAAAGTGATGGTTTACGAGATGTATATGATTGTACACAAAGTTATTTTCAAATTTCTATTTAGTATTTCAATGTAAGCTAAATTTATATACAATATTGGCAATTTGAGACAAATGCACTAAGTTTAATAACACAGAATGTAGGTTGTTCAGATGTAAGTACTCTTACCATTTTAATTGCAAACAAATATTACCTCCTGGCTCTTCGTTGAGAAATTGTCACGTCGTTCACTTCCCCTAGCAAAAGAAGAATAAGAAATTGATATTATATGAGTATAGCTTGTTATCACCTCTCACATCTTTAGTCTTTGGATTGTTACCGGGGCCGTTATTGTTGAGAGAAACTTTTGACTCATTACGAATTAAAGTTAAAGCTTACAGGTTGTGGAATCTAGTTACTTGCAAGTAATTTTTCCGGAATTCTTAGATTGGCTAGTGATGGTGAGTAACAGATCAGCCAAAGGACTAGCACATCATATATATAGAGTACACAACAAGTTCTTTCATTCATTTTATTTTTGTTTACTTGAATTGAACAGAACAAAGCATTAGTGCTGACATAGACTGTTTGGTTTGAAATTTTAGGCGCGACCTAGGAACAAGAACAAGGGAAGAGGTCCTCCTAAAGCTCCAATCTTTCCTAAGGAGGATCCATCTGAAAATCCAGTCAAGAAGGATTGATGATGGTTAGTTTATGTTGATTCTGAATAGAATCCTTCTTGAGGTAATCCTTTCCCCCATCCCCACCTGTATGTTAGAATCCAGGATGGTACTTGAGTTGTCAATGTAATTGTTTTTTACTTTTCTATGATTTTTAGCTCTTGTTACAATGTAAACCGTATTGTTTTGGAAGAAATTGTTTTTTTGCTCATCTGCATATTATATATGATGATTTATCACTTAAGTTGAAGACCTTGACCTTACTTCTGCTATGTAGCTGATAACAGCACCAGTTTTCTTGCCACATTGATTCAGAAGGATGTTGCTGGTGTTGAGATTGGTTTTGTGAAAAACATCAAATACGATGGTGCTCTCTAAGCTGAATTCTCAACCATGATTATGAGGAGAGAAACAGGCAATTCCATGCTAAATTGTTAATGGCTGAAGTACACAAACTACCTCCATTTTAGATGCAACATTTGACAATTTTAATCACTCACAAAAAAGACAAATGTTGCATCTAAAATAAAAGACAGAGGTAGTATATTATAGAGGACAATCTGATATATTCATTTGGTGATATATTTTCAAGAGAATCACCATTGTTTTCACTTGTGTGGTCTGCATTTTCTGAAGAGAGAAAAGGTTATTCTCAGTTAGGTCACTTTACAAATGCATATGCACTTTGCTATATGTGAGAATGTAGAGGTCTGAATTATTGGGGTGTGAGATTTGCTAGCCTAAATCCTGAGATCTTCATCTCTCAAGTTTTGTGAAGGAGATGGGGGAGAAGATGGAGGAGAATGAAACAGAGAAATTGGCTTTTCTTTAGAGGGGGTGGCAGCGGGCAGGGACACTAAAGCTTTTTAGAAATTGGAAGTAAACTCGTATTCTGGCTGCTAATATTACAATCGTTGTCTCTGAACGCTCCTCTTACCAGCATATATGAAATTAATGATTAGGATCCCATCGGCTAATTACCTAACGAGCAGATTGGATTCGGTTTTTGGACTGGTGAGTCTGCTAAATCTGCTAGTTAGCATCTTACCGAATGTGTCTTTTAGAGAGACAAGGCGACCTATAGAGAACATTAGCTGTTACAAAAAATTAGGAGTGATTCTTTGGAGCAAATTGCTTTAATTTTTGTCTATTAGCACTGAGCAGCATGTATAGGAAGGATATATCTAACTTACGGCTATGATTTGGATAAACCCTTGTTAAAGGTCAATGATGCCCTTATATGGTACATCATCTTTTGCAGGGAGCACACGCGGTGCACACTGCATAACTCATGTTCCTCTGGCTGTCTTATTGTAATCATCGACAGAGAAAAATGAAGATAACAAACTTTAATCGTGTTCTATTCCAGAAATAGGCCTTCATAAACTTCTTCCAACTAAATCTCAGTCAATAGCTGATCAGGAGATGGATAATATCGTTAATACATGTGAACTTGGCAACATTCATATGATCATTTTAGAATAGATTTCTTTTGTTGAGCAAATCTTTGGATTCAGGCAGCTCGGAGTTTTCAATTAACTCCAAGTATCTGTTTCAGATACCCGCATAATCTAACTCCAATGGAGTCCAACATGCTGACGCTTCTTTTTGTACCCAAATTATACAGAATTTTGTAAACCGCGTTTAACAATTGGACAAGTACATTAATACCAATTCCGGAAACAATAGGCAAGCCTGAATTATATTTTACAGAATTGACAATATCAAATTGTAAAACAATGATCAAGGTGTTGGGTTTCAAAGGTTTAATACTGTGATCATGTTGGCAAGTAAGTCAAGTTAACTAGGAAACTGATCTCAAACATCAAAATTCTGATCTCGGAATTCGTTAATTTTCTCCAAGTTAGCTCAATCATCAATGTCGTTAGCATTGGCAAGGAACCAAGGCATTTCCAAGCCATTCATGGGGATGCCAGTATTTCTAGAGGATTCTTCTACGAGCAAATCTTTATGAAATGTATCAAGGACCTTTGGGTCCAATGGTATGCCTTCCTATCTCCCACATGGGAGACCAAGGTTCAAATCTTGGTGGAAGCAAAAAAAAAATCAATATCCTTGGGGGAAGGGGGGTTTGGGGCTTGTTCAGCCTCTGGGTGAATGGCCCTGTACGAGGGCAGCCCAGAGAAAATTCATCTTACCACGAGTTCTCGAAAGGGGGCCCAAAAAAAATCTTTACGAAATGTCATCATTAATCAAAATAGTAATGGAGTTGCATACTGTGACCTAACATTAATATTCGTACGTGGTAGGGACTCTACTGATTTGCGGGATCTTTCATATGAACTGTGCCAAAAAGGTCATATACCAAAGGTATTTGGCCATTGTTAACTTAGTGTTTGGAAAAACAATATTAGTCCAACCAAGAATCATTATTTCATGGTACTAGATGAACGATATGTCATGTTCCATCTAGCTCATGCATTATACGCGCCGTAGGCATCTAATGTTGAGCCATTTTGATTCTTGAAATGCAATATCAATTCAAAAGTTCCCTTGTTATAAACATCTTTTTACTTGCACCTACTCAGTGAATTTGATAGCTTAGCATCAAAATCAGAATCTATTCCATTTCATCAGAAAGAACAGGGAAGAACAAGAATCAAATGCTCTTGTAAATTCTAAGATAACAATAATGCAAGTTTTCTCAGACAAAATTTTGAGCATGGTTGGTAATAATATTTACTTGTTTTCAACATCAACCATAATAAGTAACTACCAAATTCGCCAATAACCCCAAAATTCATCAGTAGTCACCAAAATTAGAATTCAGAAATTCAATTTCACAATTACACCGCAAGAATTACCCAAAATATCAAAAATTCAATATGATCACTACAAAATTAACATCACAAAACAATCAATAACATCACAGATCACACTCAACAACTCATCCTTCAGTACCCAAATTCACTTTCGCATTAACAACACAAATTCCATATACAAAAACAACCCATAAACTTAAAATCAAAAAACAAACCCAGAATTCATCAGTAATCACCCAAAATAGAATTCGAAAAATTCAATTTTACAATAACATTGCAAGAATTAGCCAAAATATCCAAAATTCAATATAAACACTACAATTAACATCACAAAACAATAAGATCACACTCAACAACTCATTCTTCAGTACCCAAATTCACTTTCGCATTAACAACACAAATTCCATATACAAAAACAACCCATAAAATTAAAATCAAAAAACAAACCCAGAATTCATCAGTAATCACCCAAAATAGAATTCGAAAAATTCAATTTTACAATAACATTGCAAGAATTAGCCAAAATATCCAAAATTCAATATAAGCACTACAATTAACATCACAAAACAATAAGATCACACTCAACAACTCATTCTTCAGTACCCAAATTCACTTTCGCATTAACAACACAAATTACATATACAAAAACAACCCATAAACTTAAAATCAAAAAACAAACCCAGAATTCATCAGTAATCACCCAAAATAGAATTCGAAAAATTCAATTTTACAATAACATTGCAAGAATTAGCCAAAATATCCAAAATTCAATATAAACACTACAATTAACATCACAAAACAATAAGATCACACTCAACAACTCATTCTTCAGTACCCAAATTCACTTTCGCATTAACAACACAAATTCCATATACAAAAACAACCCATAAAATTAAAATCAAAAAACAAACCCAGAATTCATCAGTAATCACCCAAAATAGAATTCGAAAAATTCAATTTTACAATAACATTGCAAGAATTAGCCAAAATATCCAAAATTCAATATAAGCACTACAATTAACATCACAAAACAATAAGATCACACTCAACAACTCATTCTTCAGTACCCAAATTCACTTTCGCATTAACAACACAAATTACATATACAAAAACAACCCATAAACTTAAAATCAAAAAACAAACCCAGAATTCATCAGTAATCACCCAAAATAGAAATCGAAAAATTCAATTTTACAATAACATTGCAAGAATTAGCCAAAATATCCAAAATTCAATATAAACACTACAATCAACATCACAAAACAATAAGATCACACTCAACAACTCATTCTTCAGTACCCAAATTCACTTTCGCATTAACAACACAAATTACATATACAAAAACAACCCAAAAACTTAAAATAAAACAAACAACAACACAACATTAGTTAAATTCCGTCACCCGAAATATAAATCAATCACTTATTATCATAATCAACAAAAATTCAATATAAACACTACAATTAACATCACAAAACAATACAGATCACACTCAACAACTCATTCTTCAGTACCCAAATTCACTTTCGCATTAACAACACAAATTACATATACAAAAACAACCCACAAACTTAAAATCAAAAATCAAAGCAACAACACAACATTAGTTAAATTCCGTCACCCGAAATATAAATCAATCACTTGTTATCATAATCAACAATTTCTCGATCAGTAACAGACCGAGAATGCTGAACAATAGAACGACCAATAGAATTAATCCAATCTTCTTTTTCCTTCTCAGAATCAGCAATAAAATACATAGTATCAGACCTTGTTGAAAGCTCAAAAGCAAATTGCCGGTTCAAAACATCTTCAGCACCTTTAACAGTTAAACAAGTAGAAACTGGAATAATACCACGCGGTTTAGAGGTTCGATTGATGATAGATTCTTTGAACCAAAAGAGTTTACCTTGTTTTAATATGAACCAACGACGACGCCATGTTTTGATGTATTCGCCTTGTTTGGTTAACCATCCGGCTCGTTCTGGTTCGGTCCAGAATTCAATTCCGTCGTAGTCTGGACCAGGGGAGGTGGTTGATCCGGTTGTTTCGGTTCCTGTGACTCGGTTTAGTGCTGCTCTCCAAAGGCTTGACATTGAGATGAGATGAGATGAGATGAGATGTTTGGGATGGGATAGAGAGGAAAAAGAGGAGAGAGAGTGTGATTTGTGAATGTGTTGAGGTTCGTTCTATGGTTTGAAGGTGGACTAGGGATGTTTTGGGTTTGTTTTTGATAGGGTGGGTGGAGTTCTCAAAGTGGCTCCATATTCCCTTCTTTCAATGTTACTCATTGTCCTCAATACAGGGCATTACTATTTACTAAAAATCGTCCGTATTTTTTTCAAGGTTTTCCTAAACTACCCATATGTATACTCACTCTCACTCCTCACTCACTCTCACCTTACCCCAACCACCACCCACCCACCAAAGCAACCATCACCACCACCACCACCACTCTTACCGAAAATCTTGCCTCCATGGATATTTCAAATAGTAACGGAATTTTCATCCGTTACCACCATGGCGGTAACGGAATTTTCATCCATTACCATGGTTTTTAAAAAAAAAAAAAAAATTTTGTTACTTTTTTTGGAAAAACCCATGGTAACGGATGAAAATTCCGTTACCTCCATGGAGGTAACGGTAACGGATGAAAATTTCGTTACCTCCATGGAGGTAACAGATTTTTCATCCGTTACCGTGCACTGGTGGCGGATTTTTTTTAAAAAAAACTAACTACATTTCGTTCCGGTGTGGTTGGCGGCGTTGACGATTCTTCGTGGTGCTCCGGTGGTGGCAGTGGTCCGCGATGGTGGTGTTGGTGGTGGTGGTGGTCAGGTGGTGTTGGTGGTGATGGTGGTTAGGTGGTGGTGGTGGTGGTGGTCGAGTGGTGGTAGTGTGAGAGGTGAGAGAGTAAGAGTGAGGTAAAAAGGGAGGAGTATGGGGAGAATTTTAAGGAAAAAATACGGACGATTTTTAGTAAATACGGACGGTAAATAGCGATTGGGTTATAATATATTTGAACTGAACTGAACTAAATTGATACAGTAATAATTTTTTCGTTTAGGGTATTAGTCACCCGTCTGAGTAAAACTTCAAAAATTGACCAAGAACTTTAGTTTTGGTTCGACCCATCCACGCTATGTAAGTATGTAATTGCCCGTCCAAGTAACTCTTTGACACTGGAAAATATTTGAGGTCTTGTGGGATTCAAGACACGAATAATAATCCCGAGAACCATTATAAAGGATATGACCATCATGATATAACAAAGATTTTAGGTTTCTTGTAATTTTTCTTAATTGAATCAAACCTGGTTGTTATGGAGTTCGGTTCGTTTTGAACTCAGACTATAATATTGAGTTTAAAGTTGAGTCATTTACAAATAACTTGGATTGAGCTTAACTTTTTTTAGTTGATTCAAATACATAATATTTGTTCATGATTTTATTTGCGAGCACCTTGATCTATGTCATAAATGTCCTTCAGTGTATATCATTTCTATTAAGAATATAATGAACAAAAGAACTTATCCTAAGATAGTCAAGGCTATATTTGTTTTTGTACTAAAATTATGCTCATTGTATTACATTAAAGTTGAATTATAAAATGATAATTGGAACTACTCCCTCTATTTTCCTCAATTATACGCAATTATTATAGATCCAATAGCCAAGGAAAATAGATCTCCTCATGCGTCATTTAGTTGCTTTTAGTTTTCAGAAGAAAAGGTATAAGTGGACTCATCTGTGGGATACTGAAAGATAAAAGAGTTGGGAAGGCAGTAGCACATTTAACAGCTCGTTTAGTTTCGAAAAATGCGGTTGTACAATTATATGTTGACAATTTCCTGCAAGGAATTATTTCCTTGGCGACGCTTGAAATTGGCTAATCTATAATACTCTCCATTTTCTCCTCAAAAAAAGTTTGTCAAAGAAGTAAAAAAAGTAATGAATTAGAAATGGATAGAACTCAAAAAAAAGTGGAGTAGAGCTATAGAACTTAGAAAAAATTAAATGGAGTACTTTTACTCTTTTAGGTAGGACTGTTAATGGGTAAGACATGGGACTCATGAACCTCAACCGCCCCATCACCCGCGACCCAAATCTCTAACCACACCTCTGCAAAAAATTCCACCCATATCCTCCCCATCCGTGTGTGGGGGCGTGGGGCAGGTGACAAATGGATGAAAATAAAGGAAGTATTTTGAAGTTATTCTCAAATAATCAAAAGTTTGAAACTAGAAAGGGGTAAAACTATAAATATTCAAATTATGACTTTTGAGATCAAAAGGGTGAAAAAACTTTCAAATCGGGGGTAATTCGAAATGGAGCAATGAATTAGAGACGGTCAAGAGGAAGTAGTAAACCTACTTTTACCTAGGGGTGTCCACAAAAACCGAAACCGAAAAACCGGACTGAAAAATCGAAAAACTGGTCAAAATGGGCGGTTACCGAACCTGAAAATTTGGGATTAAACGGTACGGTTACCGAACCGGTAAAATTCACGGTTAAACGGTACGGTTACGATTATGCTTTTTGAGTGAACGGTTAACCGAAAAATCGATTTTTTTTTCTCTATTTTATTTATTGTGAAACATTTTCCAACAACTACATTAATTCTAATATTTGTTACTAAGTAACTATAATTAGAGGAAGTATGAGATTATTGAAGAAATTTAGTACTAATTTAAACACTATAATTATGAAATGGAGTAAAATTCTTAGTGTTATTATGTTTTCTATGGATTTATTATCCACTTTATAATATATTTTATATTATAGTATATATAATATTATAGTATATGCACACAAAAATAGAAAATATATATTTACATTAAGTAAAATATAATAGTATAAATTGAATAACGGTTAATGGTTAACCGAAAAACCGTACCGAAAAAACTATTAACCGCTTAGGCGGTAACCGGTCGCAAAAAAGCAAACGAAACTTTCAATTACAGAACTGATATGTTGTTTCGAGACGGTTAACCACCCATAAACACCCTACTTTTACCCCAAAATAGTACTATCAATTATCTTTTCCCATGCCCATTTCACCACCATTCACCACCGACCAAACCAATAAAGAATTTGCGAACATTTCACGTTCTCTGACACTCCCTTCGATTCGCACATCTTTGAAGCTCCACTCGAAAATGTCTTCCTTCCCTGACTCGTTCGACGAACTCAGCCCCGACTCACATTCCGTCTCGCAAACTCACCCTTTCGACGACGACAATGGCTACTCCAATTTCGCCGATTCCGACCCTGTCAAGGAATCGCCGCTCGATGACTCGGATTTCTTTAACAACAATGGCGGTTTTGGATCCAACGGTATTCCAGTGAATAATGACGTTTTCGTTGAATCAGACGGCGCGATTTTGCCGCCTCCTTCTGAAATGCAGGAGGAAGGGTTTGCTCTTTGCGAATGGCGGAGGTGAGCGTGTTATTAATGGCTTTTAATTATTTTCTTTTACTGTAATTCTTCGATTTTAGTCGTGATTTACTGGAATTTGAGTGATTTTGTAGGATCTATTTGTTGATCTGACTAGTTAAGTTTATTCTGTGTTGATTTCTCAAATTTTGATTTGATTTTGATCCTAGAATGAGGTGCAATCATTATCCTTCCTAAATTAGGTTAGTGCTATTAGATTATAGAATTCTGCAATTTAGGTCGGAGAAGGAAGTGTAATTTTCATGGTGGTTTGCAAAATGAGTAGTGAGAGTGACTATTGAAGATTAACTCGGCCTACGAGTTTGGAGTGAATTATGACTTATATAATCTTGATTGACGTAAGGAATGGGCACCTTTTTTCGCCTCTTGAATCGAATACGTGATTTCGAGCATGTCTACTAGGTTTTCCTGAGTTAGAGTATGTAAATATATATAGGTGTGGAATTTGGATTATTAAAGCAGCCATGTAAAGCCTGTAAGTGAAGTAAGAGGCGGTGCATGGTGGTTCTTGTTGTTGTTATACTCTATCCGTTTCAAAGTGGTAGCCCTAATTGGAAAAGTATACATGAGAAATAGGTATACTGAAAATGGACAATTGGTTTTAGGTTTTAATGTGAATATACATTACTTGATGATCAGGCACAATAGGAAAACTGGACAGGCATTGCAGAATAGATTCCGTACACTATATGTGAATATCAGCATGATGATCTATCATAGGACTGGGTGACTTACATTGATCATCAGTAAGCACTTGGAAGAAAGAAAGTTTGAGGGAATTAGCTGCACAACTAGAAAGTTCAAATAGTCTCTCTTTGGAACGGGGAAATCTAATGAAGAGAGCTAGCTTTGGTCTCACGTAGCTCACCTAAGAAAGGACGGAGCTGTCGAGTGAGGATTGACCGAGGGGAGTTCATGATGTACCTGGGTACAAATCAGCCAATAAAAAAAAAAGGCAACTCGAAGCCAGTGAATGCGTTGGGTTTAAGGATCTACTCCATATACCTAGATACCTTATAATGCGATGGCAGGATGCATACTGACTTTGGACTTTATTCTTTGTTAGTTTGCTACTTTCACGTATGCTGTATTGCTGCGCTGACAGCTATTAGCTCAAAGGCTTTTGATTCATTAAGTGCGCAACTTTTAGGTTATAGCCTTTGATTCTTTCAGCTTTGTACTCCATCATTTGAAATCTGAACATGACTCCATTTTAGGTTTTTTTTTTTTTTTTTTTTTTAAAATTATAGTAATGACACGTAGAAAGTTCAAATAGTTTCTCTTTCGAAACATGCGTTAGGTTTAAGGATCTACTCCATATACGTCGATACCTTATAATGCAATGGCAGGACGCATACTGACTTTGGAGTCTATGCTATTGTTAGTTTTGCTACTTTAATGTATGCTGTATTGCTGTGCTGACACAGGTATTAGTTGAAAGGCTTTTGATTCATTAAGTGCACAACTTTTAAGTTATAGCCTTTGATTCTTTCAGCTCCATAGTCCATACTCCATCATTTGAAATCTGAACGTGACTCAATTTTAGCTTCTTTTATAAAAAAAATAAATTATATAGTAATGACACTTGTGATATTTGACATGAGTAGGCAAATTAATTTTGTTATTATCATGCATTTACTATTTAATGCTTAAAATAAAAGCTTTATATCTATGACTTCTCTATCTCCTCTACATGTCTAAATGTTAGAAGAGCACCTTATATGAACTCTTGCTTGTATTGACGGTTCTCATTGGTTTATAAGGCAAAATGCTGTTCGACTGGAAGAGAAGGAGAAGAGAGAGAAAGAAATACTGAGCCAGATCATTGAGGAAGCAAATGAGTACAAAGTTGCCTTTCATGAGAAGAGAAAGGTTACATGTGAGAACAATATAAGTAACAACAGAGAGAAGGAGAAGGTAAGAGTTTATTTTCGTGATCCTATAGAGCCTGTCTAGGGTAATAATGACAGTTACTTATTGAGTTCGGGAAGTCTACTTCATATTCTTTGTTTGGGAAATGGATTGGTGAAAGTCTAAATTGGTGATCGTTTGAAAGTCTAAATTTGTTGCTACTTTTGATGGTGTCTTGCTGGCTGCTGCTCACTGAATAAGAATTTATTTACAAACTGGCTTTTGGAAACGAGAGATGAAATGAAAATAGATTCTAAATACTATCAATCGTGGTGATTCTTTTAATTCCATTTAACGATAAGTTGTTACCAACAATTTTGCCAACCCTTAAATAATATGGAGAATAAATTGTCTACAATCAAACCTCAATGATATGAAATTTTAATAAAAGTACTCCTCAAAATTTTTTTTTATCAAAATTAATGATATGATTTGGGACATATTCACTTCACTTGCTATGGTTGTTGCATCATATTTCAAGCAATTGAACAATTGACTAACCTTTGAATAGTTTTAGGCTTCTAGCTAATATATACTCCACAATGCCACTGAACATAACACAAGAGTCAATTAGTTTTTCTTCTGTTCTTTTTTGTCATCCTTTTAGCTCGCCAAAGGCCTAACAGGCATTCTAATTCTTGTCATTGCAATCACAGTACAAGTACTCTAACAATGAACTCTCAACAAGATATGAGCATTCAATTTCATATAGTAGAAACAAATATGCTTTCATCACTGTCGTTTGGCATAATTGGCATTTTATCTTGCAGCTGAATTGATTGTGATGTGGGGAGGAAACTTGATTTAATTAAGAGGGGATTTGTCAATTTGGTTGGGTGGGAGAAAAATAAGATTACAACATGATTACAGGAAGAGGGGAATGGAGTAGTTTTTTTATATAAAAATAATAATTAATGAGGTTTAGTAATTTGGAGCATTGAGTAATATGAAGCGCTGAGGTTAGGCCAAACTATCAAGTAGAGTTTTTTTATAACTCTACTGGATCCAAACCGAAATTAGGGTTGTAGTTTTAAGTTGACAAGCCAAGTCAAGTGATGTTCATGTTCATGTCAAATTTATAAATGGGCTGAGAATTACTTAAATAGGCTACTGACGTGAGTAAAGCTAAAGCAACAGTAGTATTTTGGTAATACTTGACATGTTGTTTACCTATTTTATGGTTCAATCATCTAGGCACTTTGCAAACGTAATTGTGGAACAAGCTAGAAACAAAGTAAAGCGAAAATGAAGCAACCACCAAAAATTTCATAAGGAAACTTCCAGGACCCAAAGAGAAAGTAAAAATTTCTGTTCGTTTTGTTCTCTTAACTCAGGCTTAACACTTGAGCCTCTGCACTCATTTTCTGTCCGTTTTGTTGAATTGTCATGCTATGTCAGAGTTTGCCAATTTCTTAACCTCTTTTATTCTATACAATTTTTCAAGTGATTGAATCGATTTGACAACTCTTGGCTTTTTGTTGTTTTGAAATTGTAAAATTCTCTAATTATTCTAATTAAACAGGTGGTAGCATTTCATTTTTGTATATGTTAGTTCAAACACTAACCTGACCATTCGATTGGGTGACCTGTGTTAACCCAGCAGGTTGAATAATTGAAAGTGTACAGACTAGCATATATCCATCCATGTTATGTTGTCGCTTTAATGGTTTTTCTTCATTTAGATAGTAGAATAATTAAAGTGATTTGGTTCCTGAATTGGTCTCTTTCCTTGGCAGTTCTTCATGGCCAACCATGAGAAGTTTCACAAGGAGGCTGACAAGAATTACTGGAAGACAATCGCAGAGCTCATTCCTAATGAAGTCCCTACTATAGAGAAGAAAAGAGGGAAAAAGGAGCAGGAGAAGAAGCCTTCTATTGCTGTAATCCAAGGACCAAAGCCCGGGAAGCCTACCGACCTTGCAAGGATGAGGCAAATACTTGTGAAGCTAAAACACAATACTCCTATCCACCTGAAACTTGCCTCACCACCTGCAGATGCCAAAACCGACGGCACCACTCCTGAGGCCTCCAAGACCGCAGCTGCTGCTGTTATGCCAGAGGCTGTAGCTGCTGCATGATTAGTGTTTTACATTTGAAGGTCTCTGTATGTTATAGAAGTATCCGAGGATAGATGGTTGAGCCTTCACTGTGTTGCTTCAATGTAGAGTCAGTGCCTTGCTACATTGACGGTGCATGATTTTCTAGTTCATTATGGCCTGGCCCATTAGATACCTCTGGGACGAGTGTAATGTTACTAATGTATGAAGTAGAATGTGAAGCCACCAGATTTAATATTGGCATTAATGTATGTAGCATTTTGAGTTGTTTGGAGTCTGAAGGCCAAAGCTACGTAATTCGAATTTTATTAGCTTTCGATGGCATCCTCTCTTATGATATCTAACTTATAGGGAGGCGAGATAGATATTACCAATCCAATTTCCCTTTTTTTTCGGAATATTGAGCTTAATAAGCATCTAACACAAGTCAAGCACAATAGACTAGTTTTTAAATCGAGTCCTAAAGGACCCTGCTCACAATTGACTCGCTTGATTAGCATTCCTAGTAGTCTTGTGAAGGAAGACAGAGGTGTCTCACTGAGATAATGAGATTTCAATGAGTTAGTTATTTATATTCCCAACACATGCCAAACCAGAAATTTTATCATCTTATGTTATCCTTGTACCCACTGATTCTCTATCTTCATACTACCATCTGTAATCCATAATTCGCTTCTTTTTTTGGCTCACTCACTTTTTGATTCACTTTTGTTTCGCCATTAAAGTTGCCCATTTTAAAAATAGGTTTATCACTGCTGATAAAAAATTAACCCTTTGTTAACAGTAGCATTTCAAGTTTCTACCATGCTTGCAGTAGGTGGATTTAGTAGGCAGACAAGTCTCAAATCTTCGCAAAAAACGGCTGTTGTGGTGAATCAATGATCTTCATAGTTAGCATACCAATATATCAGTAGTTGGCCAGATTTCTCCAAAAGTCAGCTAGAATGATAGTTCAGCTAATAAGTTCTAATAGTACAAGACTACAAGGGCTGTTAATTATATAAACTTAAATACTTTGTGGATGCTTGATAACTTTACACACAACATCATAACAGCCTGCAACTCCGTGAAAAAAAACCACCTTGTTTCCAAATTCCCCCAGATTGCTGATAATATCAAAAACTGACAGACAAGCAAATGCATTAGAATTTTCTCGGAGCACACTGCCAAGTGTCACCTATGTATGGCGATAGGTGAAGCTTGACCACCTCGATCACTGGCGAGGTCGTCTTCCAATTCACTACCATGCCCGGCATGGTTATTAACACTGTGCTCAGAACTGGCACTGCTTGTCGCAAGGGGTGAATCAGAAACACTAGCTGTCCTGCTTCCCGTAGGCCCCGATCTCACACTGTACATGGAAGATGCTGGAATTTTTGTCATCAATGGTCGTAAGTTACCAGGGATACTTCGCCTTATATCCTACACAACAAACATACATGAAGCAATTATACACACGAACTAAGATGTAAATAATGAAATATAACTTGATTGATAATAGTCCATAAGAGGCAAGGGTCCATCACTGTAATATGGGGTCTTAGGACGTCCGGGAAAGAGAATAGGATCTCTTGGAAGTCGCCTCTTTAGAGTCTAAACTAGTCTAGGCTGCTTCGCAGTTGCCGTAAGGCTGAACATGTCTTTTTCTTTTTGACGTGAACATGTCTAGACCTCTCTGAACCCTCCACCAATGACGAGATTCAACACTTGGACAAGGACCCAAGTCCAACACGAGTACCCGAGTCTGAGTGACATAGGCTATCATTGCATTTGAAGGAGGCATCTAAGTGGTTTATAGAACCATGAAATGCCAACATGAAAAGTGCTTTACAATTAAGGAAGCTGAGTTCACAAGTCAAGTGAAAACATATTGGAGGATATGTGATACTATAATACTATAGGCTTACGTAAAAGGATCATAAAATTGAATACAAAAGATGAGCAAGATTTTCCATCAAAAAAAGAGATGAGCAAGATCAACGAACTCACCATATGGCGTATAGCCATATCCAAGGACTTCTTAGAAAGCGTTCGTCCAAAGCCAGAGCTATCAGGGGATGATGCCGATTTCCCTGATAAACTAGGAGAATGTTTGTCATCCTGTCTTGGTGGTCCCAATTTCCTCATGTTAATCACCCGCTCAACCATTTTTGTCCCAATAACTACAGGGCTCACATCATCGTTTACTTTGGAATGCCCTCGACTCACTGCAGGCACAGAACTTCCACTAGAATGAATGCCACCATTAGGGGCCCGCCCTCTGGAAGGAGAACAAGACTGACGTTTATGTCTTCCATTACTGATAGGCTCCATAGAAGAAGATCGGGCAGAGGGGGCTGCAGGTCTACCACGTGTAGCTGAAAGTGGTCTATCAGGGAGGGTAGTCCTCAGATTTGGTGGAGCATCTAAAGAAAAACCAGGCATCTCAGATGGATTCCACGGCCGCGATCTAACAGTTGGAGAGGTACCACGAGAAGGCACAGGGTTCCTAGATGGTGCTGAACCCACTGACTTGCTACTAATTGAAGAAGATGACTTGTTAAGAGATGCAGTGACATTAGAACCACTTGATGGCATTGACGGACGACGAGTTGGAGTCGATGCCCTGGATGTGGGTCGGGATGTGGGAGCTGTAGGCCTAGCTGTTGGAGTTGAAGATCTAGCAGTAGGCCTTGTTGGTGTTGCTGATCTGGCAGTGGACCTAGTAGGAGTAGAAGATCTTGATGGCCCAGCTGATTGTACTAAAGGTCTTGTAGTGGATCTTGAAGGGGTCGAGGACCTTGATGGACCTGCAGACCTCGTAGACGTCACAGAAGCTGTGGACCGAGCTGATGTCAATGAACCAGAGGGCTTGGGTGAAGAGGAGTGAAGTGTGGGCTTCGAAGAAGACATTGTACTCCGAGAAGTTGGAGTAGAAGATCTTGAAGGTTTAGAAGATGTAGACGTAGGGCGACCAGTAGGTGTTGCAGGTCTAGATCCACCCCCTGGTGTCGCTGGTCTTGAACCTGGACCCCCTGATGAGGGAGGCCTTGACCCTGGACCTCCTGATGAAGAAGGCCTCCGCAAGCCTGAAACAGAAGAGGTCAACCCAGCGGATGCAGTTGGCTGCCTTTGCATCAAGCTACTTCTCACAGTGGTCTCTGTCTGAGAGTTTGCCAGCTACATAAAAAGTTTTAAAGATGCTCTTAGCACAATTCAAGATCACATAAAGTATGCAAACAAGTTAAGAAACATCATAGCCCACTAACCCCTCCCCTCTTTGTATGAACTTATCAAACAACATTCAACAATAAGATGCTAATAACCAGCAATCACCATAAAAACAATAATAACAAGCAGCTTGCCCACTAACAAATCTCGCTGCATTGATAGAATTATCTATGGACTATCAAATTTTGGTAGACATGCAAAACTAAAGTCACATTTGTGACAGTAGGAGGAAAAGTAGAGCCACCATCCTAGACCAGCTACAGAGAGCAAAATTTAAGAATTTGGATAGCCTTCCAAAAAACATTCGTCACTAGTTACCCTCTTCAACTTCTCTTCACTGTACCAGTCATAAAAACATTTGGATAGAACAAATACTCTCTATTCCCTGGGGCTAATAAGTAAACAACCTCGTTTCTGTTAATTTCAGTTGTGTTTTCTTACTCTTGATCTCAGTACAGTAGGTTGAGGTTTTGGAGCTTCTCCATCATCCTTGTAGGTTTTCCTTGATTCCATCTCCAAAGAAGGAAACAGGGGTGTACCAGGAGGGGTCAGAAGCCTGAAACCAAAGAGAGAATGCCAGCAAGCACATCAGTAGAAAAAAAAAGGAGGCATATACACACCCATCTACACATAGTATGATAGACAACTTCCTGCGTGATACTAAGGCAATTCCAAACAGAACTAGCTACGATCAGAGTCCACATATCACCAGGATTCATTAATCAGCCTAGCATGGGAGCATCAGTAGTACCAACTTCACACACAAATGTCACCTCTAAAGTGCCCATGATCAATTAAAAGAAATAGGATAAGACAATTAAAGAAAAGGATTTTGCCAGCTTGAAAAAGGAGGGGGGAGGGAGATCAAGCTCAATGTGCACTAAATACCTATGAAGAGAGCTAAGCTAAACCTAGTTGTTGGGCAATGTCAAGTTCATAACATGGCAACAAAAGGCATTAGGTTAGTTCGGCAGCTTTAAAAGACAAGTGTTCTATTATAAAATCGAACCATACCAGATGAACAGGGGGGGAAACAACGGCTGAACATCGCATTCCCACTTACAATTTGGAATCTCCAAGAATAATTATTATGTTTTATTCTAGCATTTGATTGTTTCAAGTTGCAATATCTAACCTTTATCAGATTACATTAAGAAATATCCATGACATTTGTACGATTCATTGATTTAGGAAAAGGGGGTAACACTTTGTTAGCATAGCAATCATGGAGGGAAAGGTAAGAGAAGGAAGGGGAAGGAAAGAAGGGGGGAAAGTGAGTTTGGATTTTCCTTTCAAATCTTTCCAACAATGAGAGGATTTCATTAATTAAGAGGAAAGGAAAATGAATGCTTCCTATTCTCTATATCTCTTCTCTTTTCTTCCCTTTCCCCATGTTATATCCAAACAAGAAAAATTGAATCTGTTTATTTCCATACCTCTCCTTTTCACTCTAAATCGATACGCTACGGCCGAATTTGATTTTGGGTATGAAATATGAATAACAATTGCCAACCACATACAAGAAGATTTTCTACTTGTTATTAACAGAGAGTTCCACATAAGCATCTTTATAGCTCTTACTAAGTCAATACTGAAGTTGCTACTCTGAGAAAGAGAAGGCTAATGGTATCACACATGTATTTTTCCTAAAGATGACAATGGGTACAGTACAGCAACGTAGCCACAATGCCTTGAAAATTTTCATCTTGCAAATAATTTGAACTATAGACTTCATCATAGTTTGTCTTGGATGTAGTCTAACCCCACTCTTTGTGATAAAATTATTATAGATCAAAAAAGTGCACTAGCAACAACCTAAAGAAAAGCGTATTAGGGTCTTAGCTTGGAAGATGGGCAATCTCTTTCAATTTCCTTTTGGAAGGAAACTCATAATCATCATTGAGTTTTGCTTCAAATACAAGCAGCAACTCATAAGAGTAGTTAGATACCATTTAAAGGTCTGTTAAGGAAGATGATATCACTCAAACCAACAAATTTAAATTCAGGTGCAAACAATATAATCTTTCTCCCTTAACTACATGACGAGGATCATTCATTAATAACCTAAAAATCAAATATATCAAGACGAAAAATGCTACAATATACCAGTCATAATCATTCTTTTCGCCTTCTCCGTTTAGGAAATCATCCGTCTTTCTCGCCGGCGCCGCAGATGGAATATTAAACAGCGGCGAACTTCCAGGTTGCGACACTGCAATACCATTCAAATTCAAATTCAAACTCATAGCAGATAATTAAAAACATTAGCCGAATCAATAACTCCAAATATAATCAAATCATTCAATTTAATAGGAAAGATATGACCTAACAACGAGTCTTTCTTCATCAATCACAACAACTACTGAAGTCAACAAACACTATACGCTATCAAAGATCAAATGAAACTAAAATATCATGAGATTTTTAAAAGAAGTTTGTTTAATACCTAAAGATTCATCCAATTCGTCTGCGTCTTGAAGAAGGAGAAGATCATTTTTATCTTTCTCGCGTTTACGCATTTCGAGGAACAATGCGAGGTCATCTTCTTTCTCTCTCATCGTCGAAGAATGAAGACTCTTCAGTTGTGGAACCCTCGGTCTAATCGACGGCATTAGCGTCTCCGGACCTCTAAAACTCCGATTCATCGCAAAAATACCTTAAAAAACCCTAGCACGGCTTACGAAGCTCAACCACCAACAACCAAATCAAAAAATACCTAATTTCTCATCAATCTTACCAAAAACAAACGCTTAAAACTCCGAAATTTCAACCTCAACTTTCTACAAACTGATTATAACAATAAAAGATCTACGACGAACTCCAAATGCAGAAAATGGCGCAACTCAATCAGCTCAAGAAACTAAACAACCAGTTTTTTTCCAGCGAAATTTCAAGAATATTTACTGAATCATGTGAAAACTTAAGCAGTTTCAGAAATCGATAATGTTTGAAGATCGCAAATTTTTTTTTTTTGAATTTGAACGACTATCTAAACTTGAGTACTGCAGTTTGAATTAGCCACCATTGAAGAGAGAGAGAGAGAGATCGAGAGATTTTTTTGAAGAGGAGAGAGAAAGTTAGAGAGAGAGTGGCAAGGGTGTTAATAGATTTGAAAATGATGGATAAAATGGAGATAAAGAAAAAAAAGGTGGTAGGAAAGGATTGTTTGGATTTCAATTTAAGGAAAGAGAGAGAGAAAGAAAAAAACAAGTAAAAGCCGAATTTTTGAGAAAAGAAGATTAGAATAAAACGACAAATAATCAATTACGCAACTACAGAAGTTATTAATCAGTGTACAATAAGATGGCCCCAACCTCAACCTTCAGGTTTCTATGTGTGTATCAAGTGATAAATGACTTGGTCTTTTGTTGGACTCGAAAAATTATGGATTCTTAGGCATATTGAGTACTTTTTACTTCAAGAAGGGTGGGGGTTTGGGCCTACTATTATTGCTATTAATGATATTTATGCTTCTATGTTTGAATTAATTATATAGTTTAATACTCCTCCGTTTTCTTTTGTTGTTCCTATTTGGAATCAATCTGTGATAGGAAATTGGTCAAAGTAGGAAGAACTTTCAGAAACGAAGGGAGTAGATGTGGTAAATGCAACTCGATTTTAAGTTATCATATTTATGTTGATAATGTATTTGAAATTGGATGACCTAGGCGTGAAGGGATGAGCAATTGAATGCATGAGGGGAAAGGGGTGGACTGAATATGGGTGGATTGAGATCCGGACTCGAACTGAGTCGACACGATAGTTTATTTGAGTTTTTATGATCTATTTTTTTTTCATTGTTAACTTGTTTTTAGTTTGCAGCGTCACATGTTTAAGGCCCTGTTTGGCAAAACTAGCGGTTCCAATAGCTGTTAGCTGTTGCAGTAGCTGCTAGCTGTCTACTAGTAGCTGTTAGCGATTAGCGTTTAAAGTAGTTGTTTCATTAGAAGTGTTTGGCAAAATTAGTTGTTGAAATTGTAAAAGACAATAAATGACATTTATTCAAATATGAAATGAACTACAACAATTTCATTAGTTAGTTCAATAGTTAAATTCAATATTTATTTTTCAAACATCTTATAGAGATAAGGAGTATACCACTTTTTAACTACTCAAAGAAACGTATAAATTTAAGATAATATTCAACTCTAAAAAAATTAATATATTACCTATTTCAACTAAAATGCTTGTGGACTTTGGAGTATAAAATATTGTGAAATATTAGTTATATATTCTCTTTAAAATAAATATTTAAATCACATCTCTACTATTGTACAGGAAAAATAATGGATTGCCATAAAAAAAGAAATTAATAAACAGAAAAAGAAAAAATAAACTAAAAACATTGGCTAACAATTCTATCTTATACTATTATATATTTATTCGCTAGACCGCTACCTATAAATCTCAAACGTTACTTGTAGTAACGTTCTATAAAAGCTACCCATAATCTACTCTAACCGCTACCCGCTACTACAACCACTACCTTACCAAACACTCATAATTATCGTAAGTAGCGTTTTGATCTTGTCCAACCGCTATCCGCTACCTAAAAACGCTAGTGCCAAACAGGGCCTAAGTAATGGTGTGACATTGTGCAGTTGTGCTTAACTTTGTATATACATCATCAATAACCTCCATATAAGCTTGTGAGTAATCTCGTTACAACTTTAGTAATTCTTATAAATAATCCCTATATATATTTTTTAATTAGTTAGCAATTTATTAATAGAAATTTGAAACAAGGTCACTTAAATTACTTTATTCTTCCTTCGTTTTTTTAGTTCTACCCTTTTTTGCTTTTGATACTATTTATATGTTTCACTTTGACGGTTTGACCATCTTGTGTTATTTATAAGTAAGAAAAAGAATAGTCATGTGAGATATTGTTAGATTAGTCTTGATATATATTTTCAAAATAAACTTTTTAAGATTTTTACTTATGTATATTCAATATGTTGATGCTTAAAATTTTGCTTTGGCAAACGACAAAATTGGTAGAACTAAAAAAATGGAGGAAGTTTAAAGTTAAGGCTAACCACCTAAAATCGAATAAAAAATTCATATGATAATTACACATTATATATATGTACCCTACTACTATATTAAGATCTTGCTTAATGTCCTTTATACCCCTAACAATTGTACTATTTATTAGTAATACCTCTTTATATATGTTAAATTAAGAAATGGGACATTGTGGAATCTAATAATGCATCAATAGTATATATCAATCAACATCATATATTCACAAACAATTATTTTTAGGTCAAGAAAAGTTCCTCAAAGTATATAGATGTTCTTTGAAGTAATTGAATTGATAAGATTGAAAAATAAAGGACAATACAACTATCATTGTTTTTTTGAACTAAAATTGGTTTGTATTAATTATTATTATTTTTGTCCAAAACTTTATTGAGAGTCTCAATATGCCTTATGATGAATCTTGAGTGGTCGGGACCTATTACATTGCCTTTAAATGCGTCACACAACCTATTTATTATAACTTTCATTAAAACGAAAAAGCTCACTATATTTCTTTTATAAGGCATGAAATTGATTCAAAAGACCTTTCATGACCGCTGCAGCCTACGAGGTCTGTTTTCAAGCACCACGAATGTCCAAAACTGTGTACAATAGCCTTCAAATCTTGTCAATTTTTTTTGTCAATTTTGGACTTTTTAAAACCCAACCATTTTTTTAATTCAGGATCTCACATAGGATATTGGAGTGCCTTCGAATGACTTTTGACGAATCGGATTATCCGAAATGAAACCCCCCTTCGTGTTTGATACCGCGCCCATCACGCCTTCGAGGCTTCAGGTGTAGCATTACCAAGTGGAAATTTCTTTCTTTTTCTAATTTCGGAATTCGTTTACTTTGTTGTCCGCTTGAGTTTTTTTCTTTTCTTTTTTCTTGTGGACGGGTGCTTGAGTCTTGACTAATGTCAATCCTAGTATCCTACAATTTAACCCCAAACCTTAAAATCAATGACGATCTCTACAATTCAACATCTCATCATCCTCAATTACTCGGATGAAGAATTCGAAAACTGAGCTGAGCAATTTTTGCTAGAAATTCCGATTTATTTTGGCAGTATTCCAACTTTTCAGCTCTCAAAAGGACGAGAATCGAATCAATTAAAACCGTCAATTTCGTAGAATTTGGATCCTTCAATTATTGAATTTCGATTTCTTGAACTAATTTGAAGGTGTAATTATAGATTGTTGATTTACTCAAATGATGAGAAACGAATCGAGTAGCAGCAGCGGCGGCGGAAGCAGAGGCGAAAGTGTCGTCGCCGACGTCGGAAGGCGTCGCTCCACCTGCGGTTACTGTAAATCCGGTCGTCGCTCCAGTATCACTCATGGTAAAGTTATTTTCCTCTGATTTAAATTTAGCTTCATCATTTTCTGACGCTAATTTTTGATGTTGTGAATGATGATCGGTTAATTTTGTGAAATATCATGAAATTTTAGGCTTCATGATAGACGGTAAATAACAAATATATGAAAAGAGTAATTTGGTATGGATTGATGTGTCTGTGTGTATAAATGTGATGATCGGTGATATTCTCTTTCGATTTTGTTTAAAATTACGACGTTTATGGAAATTTTTTGTTCCTAGATTTTCTTTGTGTTATGTGCTTCTTATTAATGTAAACTAAGATTTTCTGTGATGTATGTTAGTGTATTTTTGGAATGTATCAAAGTAATGGTTTAATCATTGTGTATTTCTGCATAATTCATGTGTTTTTCTGATTTTTGATTGAGGTTATGTGCTATTCTTGATTACTCTTTGGAAACTCGCCAAATTATTATACTAGTAGAGTTGTAGTTTCATTGTACGTCAAAGTGAAATACGGTGAAAATGCTGTTGAAGACTTGAAGTTACCATGTAATTGAACAGATAAATGAGATGCTATCCTTTAAACATGTGATGATTGCCTTGAAATTGTGAGATATGAATGAGATTGTTTGATAAATGCTGCTTCTTTTAGGAGACATGAGCTGATGAAGTTTCCTGAAATGTTAATACAAACATCAGTATATTTTATGCTGTTACATGATCATGCTTGTAACTTTGATTTCTTTTTTGTTTACTTGACAAAGGGCTATAGATTATGTACTTATGTTTACGGTTGATTTTTGCAGGTTTATGGGCAAACAGCCTTACTGTTTATGATTATCAAGGTTGGTTTTTGTGGAATCTCGTCAAATTACTACTATCCCTAGTGATAGAGATTTGTGCCTGTGTGAAATAGTGATAAATTCCCTAATCCTTATCGTATTATATCTTGCAATATGGAGGTCTATGATGCCTTGATTGACATGATTACGTTAGTGCTTTATGCATTATACTGCTTAGCATCGTGGTCTTCATGAAATAGTTGTTCCTGTTTTGCATCTTCTCCACATTCTTACTTGGCAGAACCTTTCCATCTTGCTTAGACCCTTCTTTCCAAGTAACCACTTAGCCAGTGAAGAGAATTTCACATTCACCCTAGCTCTGTTTACTTCACCTTGAAAAAGCTTTTGCAAATAAGTTGTAATAAGTTGTAATAACAATAGTAGTAATCTTCAGGATGCTTATATTGTTATTCCAAGGGTTTCTTCTGTATATGTGGTACTAAACTACTAATAATAGAAACTAGTAAAGCTTGTCTAGGGCTAGTGTGGCACATTTTGCCTACCATTACCCCTAATACAATCTTTTGCCTCTCGACCAATTCGGAGTTAACTCATGGGATGAGAGGTAAAATCATGCTTTAGATCATGTCTATGGTGTCCCATGACTTATTGATCTAAACAAAGTTATGAGTCCCCCAAAACTCGTTGGCCAATCTCTAACAGGATTGACCCTTTGTAGTCAATTATCTCCCCATGTTCACCACCTTACTTCACTAAGCGAGCAATAGTTGGAGTCGTCAGGATGGGCTTGTGATTAAGAGAGTTTGTAGCTGAAACTATTTATGTTTTGCGCTGGTTAAAAGTTCTCGCCTCAATGTTGTGTTAAGTTTCTTCAAAGTAGTTAAAGATCATAGTGTTGCCTACTGAGAAACTCAACTGATCTCTTGCCTCTGTCCGTATCTTTTTCTGCATGTCTTTCTTGTGCTGGAAATTGAATAGGAATACACCCGGCTTACTTGGTTGCTTCTGCAAGCTTTATTTAAGGGGTGGTTGGAAAGAAATATAAACCTTGACGATCACATAGAGAGAGTCAGAGACCGATTTGATTGTCACATGTCACTTTACCTGCAAATTTTGCAGGAATCCTTCTCAAGATAAAATTAATGATGGGTGGACCGTGGCGTTAGCATAGACATCCATAATCCAAAGAGATTTGTCAGCTTTTTCTATAATTTTTCCAATGGCTTCACATGTTCAGGGTGACATACACCTTGCCCTCTTGTGGTATCAAGATTGGTACACTCTTCAATCAGTCTTCATTGTACAACCCAGAGAAATGTCCTCATTGATTTTCAATAGCCAGCCTAATCATTGTGGGAATACCGACTTTCTAGTGCTTATAGCTTCTTCTTGGTAAACTACATTGGCTGCTTTTAATTTTGATGTTCCTTTCACAGATCTTCTGGACCGAGGTTGGAGAAGATCCGGTTGTTTCCTTTACAAACCTGAGATGGAAACGACATGCTGCCCTGCTTATACTATCAGACTGAGGGCTAATGATTTTTCACCTTCTAAAGAGCAACTTCGGGTGTCCAAGCGAATGCAAAGGTATGGTTGAAGACTCTTGCTCTCAAATTTGGACTTTGAAATTTATGTGAAATGCAACTTTGGTCCTTGTCTTTACAGCAAAACGTTCCTAGTTTTATATTTGTCTGAATCTTATGTTGATTTTCTAGATTTCTTTTTTCAAATTTTTAATTAATTAATCTCTTTTTTCAACCCTATATAAGAAAATGTTTTTGCACAAGAAAACTAGAAACTCTATGTTACATCAAAGGCAAAGCACTCATATGGTTAGAGACAATTCAGCATTTCATCCTGACACACTTGATTTGGAATTAACCACTGCTTGATCTGGCACCCTTTTCACTCTATCAATGTACCTTTTTCATCTGTGATACCCTTTCTAATGAGCTGGTGAATGTGCCTTATCGAATCACCGGACACAGTATAATATCTGTTCTGCATTGCTTTGCCATTCTGCTAATTGTTTCTGTGATTAATGTGTAGGTACCTGGATGGAATATGGGATGGGAAAAAACAAGAACGTGATGATAAATCTGGGAACTCACAAGGACGTGCTCATGATGATGAATTGTCCAACTCGTTCCGAATGGGATCTCTAGGAAGATATGAACAGAAGACCAAGGAAGAAGAGTTATCGGATTATCTATCCAAACAGATTGATGATGCCATCCAGTCATTTGTTAAAAGTAAGGATTTACCATGTGATATTGAATATCCAAAAGGAATAGTAAAAAAGGTTTCACAAACCAAAAAGAGACGGTTAGTTGAAGGATCTGAAGATCTCTTATATACAAGCAATATTTCATTTCAGATAGCTGCTATATTGAAACGGGAAAAGTCAGGTGAAAATGATGTCCTGATGTTAGACGGAAAGAAAGATAGTTTGGTTGCAAATGGGTCTTCATATAATTTATCCTGCAAATACATTTCAGAAGAGTTGGCAAATGTTTTGCAGCATCTTGTAGAAGTTCCCGACTTATCAGTAAAAGCCTGCAATGGACACTTAAACTTCTACTCTGCAGTAAAGGAGGTCCATTCTGATAAAGATTCTCATCTAGTTGCTCTCTCCAAAGAATGTTCAGTGCAAGAAAGTAAAGGGAATTTTATGAAACCCGAAAAGCCTCAGAGAAAGAAACGAAAACTGGAAATACTTTTGAATAGGTCCAGTTTTGATCCCGAAGAGTTTTCCCTGTATAAAAAATATCAAACAAAAGTTCATGATGATGAACCTGGTAGCATCACGCAGCACTCTTATAGGAGGTTTCTTGTTGATACACCCTTGATATATGTTCCTCCAACTGGTGATGATAGTGTTCCTCCTTGTGGGTTTGGCTCCTTCCATCAACAGTATCGAATTGATGGCCGACTCATCGCAGTTGGGGTTATTGATATCCTTCCTCAATGTGTATCGAGTAAATATTTATTCTGGGACCCTGATCTTGCTTTTCTATCCCTTGGTAAATACTCTGTCCTACAAGAGATAAGTTGTGTAAAAGAGAACCAACGTAATTGTTCAAGTCTTCAATACTACTATCTTGGCTATTACATTCACTCCTGCAGCAAGATGAGATATAAAGCAGCTTATTGTCCATCAGAACTTCTATGTCCTCTCCGTTACAAGTAAGTTCTCTTCTTGAATGTGATAACTAGCATAAGTGTGCGGTGCTTCCTTAGTGATTTCCTGAGCATGTTATTATGCACATTTTCAAATCTTCCCTTCCCTGTATTAAGGTCTTAGGGGAAGTTTGGTTCGCACAAGAGAAGGAGCTCAAGTCTTTTGTTTGGTTTAAAGAGGGAAAGAATACCAATTTCCTTTCATTCTCTTTGGTTTCTGAATTAAAATACAAAGCTCATCCTGAAGCTAACCCTCAAAACACTATCGTCGACTTGTCGTCCAATGGTTTCCGACAAATATTGTTGCCTTCACCATCTCCCCCCATTGCTGCCTTCACCATCTGATCATCTCCCACCACCTCCATGTCAACCCACCCTCCAACTCTCTGCCCAATTGATAATATGAATTCACTGGACCTTGAGCTCAACTTGCCACTGCAAGTCAGTTGTTACTGAAATCTGGTTGGACCATGAATTGACCATCGTTTTGTCAGGTCGAGTCCGAACCTCACTTAGCTGTTTGTCACGCACCACCTGGTTATTCCTTTCCTTTCCTTTTCTTAAAACCCCCAAACCAAACAACCCCTTAGTTGTATTACAGGAAAAAGCAGGTTGCGCTTGCCACCTTTCCCTCTCTTTTTTCCTGGGTTTGGGTTGGGGTGATAAGCTTAAGCTTTTGTAGCAAATATCCCTTTGCGTTGATAGTTTGGCATTTCAACCGGAAATCCTATCTGTCTCTGTATTCTTGCTTTGAAGAGTTTGGTTATAGTCTTAATTTCCTTTGGCTAACAGAAGCTGATCTTGTTGTAGGTGGATCCCATTTGATGTTGCGAAATCATTGCTTGACAGAGCACGGTATGCCGTGCTGTCAGATTATGCTAATATGCAAAACGGGGACTCATCATCGATCCAAGAACTGGGAAAGCTCTTTGATCAGCAGCATGATGACCCTGGTGATGGAGACTTGAATGACTCTTATGTAGGTGGAGATCAGAAGACACTCAACTCTGATTCTGATTCATCAGATGATGAACTGTTACCTGAAACCAATGATCATGCTGCTGTTACAATTGAGAATGGCGATGTCGGCCGCCTTTTGCTTGATTTGAGGGGAACTCGTCTTAGATACCAGGTATATTAATTAATTTACAGAAACTGTTGCGTGCTTCCAAGCAAGGTTGCTATAGTTTTTACTCGGCCAATCTTGGAATGAGAACCATTCTACTCCAGAAGCAATTTTTTAGTTTGGGTTCAATATGAATTTATAGTTGCTGATGCCTCTCCTCTTTATTTTCCTTTTTAAATTGAAGGACTTGCAACGAGCTCTTCGCTCAGATGATCGAGCGCAACTAGAAAACCAATTATTGAGATACATGAAGGTTGTTGGCCCACAACTCTCAGAAAGAATGGTTTATTTGCTTGGTTAGTTTCGTTAATCTTTAAACATGGTTTGCGACAAGGGAGTTCATGGTACCGTTGCTATGTAGGTGCCATGGTGACTGTTGTTGGTCCTTTCATTGAATGTTATGCTAATGTTGAAACAATTATACGGCGTATCTGCATGTAAAGGGGTGCTCTTGTGGATGGTTCAAGTTTCTTTCTGCTTTCTTCTTTTCCTCTCACTCACATAGTATGTCTTACATGGACTTCTTTGCTTCAGCAGGATTAGTAACTTTGTTGTTTGTATTGCTATTTGGGGTTGTTTTCCTATGAGGCTGTGGACTATAACTAGACTCAAATTCCAAACCATTTGTTTGGTGCTATTGGTGATTATACAGTTCCTTTTTCTTTTTTTTTAATTCCAACTTTGTGGCTTCCGTCTGTTGAACTGACTTATTTTTCAACTTGTGCATATAGTTATAAATTGTTGAACAACTTTCTAGGCTGAGCCTTGTGCACAGTGTTGATAGCTTGATGCTGCATCTTCTTCGTATTTCATCAAGCTCGACGATGACCTGCTAAAATTCTGGGTTGCTGGCGACCCTGCATCATATTCATGGCCATCATTTTCTATTTCTGCAATCTGATAGAACAGTCACTTTCTTGAATTTTGATTAATGCCAACTAAACAATTACTCTAAAAGGGAAGGATCGTTGTTTTTCACAATTGGTACTAAAAGTATACTAATCCAAAGAGGAAAAAAGTTGTCTATCTAGTTTGTCAACTAGTCACTAGAAACAGACATTAATACTATACTAAGTGCTCGTTTGGTATACATGGGAATTTAATTCCTGTAGGAAGTTTCATTTCCTAGGAAATTACTTCCTTTATGTAATTCCTAGAAAATGGCCTAAATTTGTTTGGTTGACATCAAGGAATTTGCAATATATGTGGGAATTCTAATTGACCAAGGGGGGAGTGGGTAATTAAATTCCCACATTTTGTGGGAATTTCAACTTCCCAAGGAATTTCCATTGCACCCATTTTCTCAACTTCTTGTCAACCAAACAACTTACCAAAAGAGAAAATCATGGGAATTTTCATTGCCTACATAAATTCCTGTCAACCAAACGAGCACTAAGTGTAATGCAAATCATCAAAAGATATTATTTTTAAGTTGTCTATTTGTAGTAGATAATTTACCATATTTCCTTGGTCCTAAAAGTAGGATTCGTGTCCATCCATTCAACAATCGTACGGTACTATTAAATCTTGTCAAAGCCTAAGTGCACGTAAATCACACGTCGTCTAAGGGTGCGTTCTCTTCACCTTAAAAAATTAAGTTTCGGGTCCAATAAGTTCGGTTCGGTTCGGATAAGTTCGGTTCGGTTCGGATAAGTTTCAATCGGGTCCAATCGGGCAATAAGTTCCAATCGGGTCTAATAAGGTCCAATAAGTTCCAATCGGGTGCAATAAGTTCCAATCGGGTCTAATAAGGTCCAATCGGTTCTAATCGGGTGCAATAAGTTTCAATCGGGTCTAATCGGGTCCAATAAGTTCCAATAGTCAATGATCAATAAATATTTGTATTATTGTCCATTATTTTTTTATTCATATCACTATTAGCTGATTATGTTATTATTAGAATTTAAATTAAAGTACCACAATGATTATATCGTATTATACTTGTATTATTGTCTATTATTTTATTATTCATATTACTATTAGCTAATTATATTATTATTATAAGATATTATAATCACGGTTAAATAAGGTTAACAATAATAATCATCATAATTACAATATTTTGCAATTCGTCTTTAAATAATTAGAGAACATGTTTTCGTTACTAATTACAATGAAAGATATAAATGTTATCAATTGATTGCTTCATTATCATCACCGAAGTATCTTTCTTAGATATATTAGTGGTGAAAGTTATGTATAGGCAAGTATATAAATAGTATATTTTTTTTGTTAAATTGTTTATCATAAGAGATAATTAATAATAATTATTTTTTTAAAGGGCGAATTTTAATAATTATTAATTCATAATAAATTTTGAAGGGTAGTATTTACGTTAGGGGTAATATTTATGTTATTACTCATTAATTTTTTTGTCTAATAAGGGCAAATAAGTTCAAATTAGGTCCAATAAGGTCTAATAAGTTTCAATCAGGTCCAATAAGGTCTAATAAGTTTCAATCAGGGCCAATAAGGTCTAATAAGTTCCAATCAGGTCAATAAGTTTCAATCGGGTCCAATAAGTTCCAATCGGGTTCAATCGGGTCCAATAAGTTGAATCGAGTCCAATCGAGTCTAATAAGTTCCAATCGGTTCGGTTCGGGTCCAATAAGTCCAGTTCAGATAAGTTCAGTTCAGTTCAGGTCCAATAAGTTGAAGAGAACGCACCCTAAAAGTTTACTAGTAAGATCATGAGACCATGTTCAATGGGAGAATTGGAGAAATGATAGATAGTTATGGGCCTAATCATTTTTATTTGTTTCTTGATGAAAATATTATACAAGGCTATTTGATCAAAGATCGTTTTATAATCTATGGGAATTTCCAGAAAATAGGGGGAGTAATATCTAAGGAGTGGTTAACTAATTTAGCTATTTCCTTCTAGGACGAACACGTTTGACTCTGCAATTATGGAGTTTTTAAGTGTCACGTAATGGTCAAAGTAATTGCAACATAAAGAAAAGCCCCTCTTTAATTGACATATTGAAGCTAGTATGCGTTTCTTATTCAAACGAGCTTAATAATATCTTATTAAGTTATAGAGGACATTAATAAATGATAGTACAACTATATATTATATAATCCCCAGAATTTGTAAAATAAGCGGTCATAAAAAATCTTTGTAATCCCGTAAATATTTCTCCCCTCTAATCCTCAAATATTCATTGCTACGTACTGATCTCAAAATATCTCAAAAAGATTAATAAAAATATAAACAAAAAAAAAAAAAAAAAAAAGATTGATGTCGTTCATTTGATAACTTTGCTAGATTTATTACAATCTTTCTCTCTTCCCAAATTTCTACCCTTGAGGTTTGGGATTTTACAATGATATATTCATTTGATTCTGATTTTAATAAGATTTCATCTTACATATACATTGTTGTCTCTAATGAAATTCGGGCAAAACAACTTTCATTTTACAGGAAACTTTAGCGTTTCATGCACATTGATCAACAGGTATTACTTTTTTGCTAATTTTATTTTTTATTTTTCATCTTATAATCATCATTCATTGTTTAAATTCATAGTTTTTGCAGTTAGCTAAATTATTTTGATCAATATTTCCTTTGTTTTTTTAATTGCACCATTTCGCCTTTTACGTCTGCCGAAACGTTTCTTTGGGCGTCAATATCTCTAATTGGTGTAAGTAAAAATTTAAAAAAAAATTGATGTTTGGAATCCTTGCATGGAGACGAATCTAACAAGACTCCATTTGACTATGTATTTTCTTATATAATGATGCAAGATAGCTTAACAAAGTTGGTTGATGAATAGTGCCAAAAGCTTAATGGTGCAATTAAAAAAAATAGAGGAAGTATGAGGTAATATTTTACAATATACATTTTTCCCCTGATTATTTTAATATTTTGTTACAGGGTACATTTATCTGAAAAGACCCAGAAATTTTGAGCACAAAAGAAGACACTTTTTCTTAGGTATCAAATGGAACAGTTCAGGCAAATTGGAGAAGTGTTAGGAAGCATGAAAGCTTTAATGATATTACAAGACAATTTTCAGATAAACAAGAGACAGTGCAGTTTGTTGTTTGACATGTTTAATTTAGCCTTTGACACACTGTCAGAAGAGATTAAGCAAAACCTTAGATTAGAAGAGAAGAACACAAAATGGAGAGCATTAGATCAACCTTTAAAGGAGCTTCATAGAGTTTTCAAAGAAGCAGAATTGTACATGAAACAATGCATGGATTCTAATAAAAATTGGTGGGCGAAAGCGATTTACTTTCATAACAATCAAGATTGTATTGAATTTCATATGCATGACTTGCTGTGTTATTTTGCAATCGTTGTTGAAGCGATTGAAACAGCTGGGGAAATATCAGGGCTTGACTTAGATGAGATGAAGAAGAAGAGAATCATGCTCTCTAACAAGTATGATATGACTTGGAATGATCCAAAACTATTCTCTTGGAAATATGGGAAACAATATTTGATTTCCAATGATATCTTAAGTAAAATGTATAATGCTCCGAAAGAGGATAAGTGGCTTCTGCTAGAGATGATCAAGGAGAAGAAGGTTTCTGGTTCGTCCATCATGAGTAAACAACTCAGTGATTTACTTGTGAAGAAACTCAATGAGGAAGAATTGCTCTGCCATAGTACTTCGGTTTTAACTGGAGCAAAAGATTATCAAGTTAGAAGGCGGTTAGGTGGGGGAATAATGCAGTGTAAAGAGATACAATGGTTAGGGGAGAGTTTTGTTTTGAGACACTTTTTTGGGGAGTCTTCATTGTTAAATTCAGAAATTTCTTCATTGATGTCTCTTTCACACCCTAATGTAGGTCATTATCTTTGTGGATTTCATGACGAGGAAAAGAAAGAGTATTTCGTTGTGATGGAGTTGATGAGCAAAGATCTTAACTCCTATATAAAAGAGGTTTGTGGTTCAAAAAGGAGGATTCCCTTCTCTTTCCCAGCTGCAGTTGATATCATGCTCCAAATCGCGAGAGGTATGGAATACTTACACTCTAAGAAGATATATCATGGAGATTTGAACCCTTCGAATGTTCTTATCAAGCCTAGAAATTTATCTTCAGAGGGTTACTTTCATGCTAAAATCTCTGGTTTTGGTTTAAAGGGTGTTAAAACTGTGGCTTCTAGAACCTCCTTGCCGAACCAAAATGGAATACAACCTTCTTTTATTTGGCATGCCCCTGAAGTCCTGATCGAGCAAGAAAAGGCGGGAAGTAGTAGTGGAAAAGACTTCAAGTACTACTCTGAGAAAGCTGATGTTTATAGCTTTGGGATGCTTTGTTTTGAGGTTTTGACAGGAAAAGTTCCTTTCGAAGATGGGCATCTTCAGGGAGATAAAATGAGTAGAAATATAAAGGCAGGAGAGCGGCCTTTATTTCCATTTGCTTTGCCAAAGTATCTTGCAAATCTGACTAAGAGGTGCTGGCAAACAGACCCAACTCAGAGACCAAATTTCTCATCAATTTGTAGGATACTACGCTATATCAAGAGATTGATTGTGATAAACCCTCATCTAGCTCACCCTGAGATTCCATCAATAGTTCAAGTAGATTATTGTGATATAGAGGCCGGATTCATGAAGAAGTTCCTGTCAGAGGCTAATGTTTCAGTAACTCCTGTATCACAGATTCCATTTCAGTTGTTTTCTTATAGATTAGCTGAGAAAGAGAAGCTTAATAATGGGATCAGTAAAAAAAAGAGTTGGGAATCACATAGTGAGGTTGTTATTTCATCTCATATGGATGATATGGTCAAAGGTATTTTTGAAGGCTCATTTTCACCAGCTCATGACACCAAGTCTATGTGCTTAGAGATTCCTGAGAAGAGACTTTCAGTTTTCAGGAGGGTTAATGGCATCACCACAACCACGGATAGGCAGTTCTTGCAAACACGTGATACAATGTCCGTGTTTGAGGAAATCCCGGAGAATAATCTTCCGATCCTAAGGAAATCAAAAAGCGTAGCAGCTGGTAACTCGTCTTTGCTAGTGCACACTGCAAAGTCAGGCTGCTCAGAAATTCCTGACAAGAAATCTTCACCTTTGAAGAAATGCAACACACTTCCTTCTCTTAAAGTTCCTGATGAAACAACATCAGCACCTGAATGTAGTGAGATCCCTGCAAAGAAGCTCCCAGATAAGAAGGTTTTGCTTCTGAGGAAATCTAATAGTGTCAGAACGAGCAAAGATCCAGGTCAGCACTGTGCAATAACCTTGGTTGCTTAATTAGGTTCTTTTGTATATTACTGTCATATATACCACTATACCAGAATGATTTATAATGCACTGCAATAACTTTGTCTTTTCAAGGGAAGATAGAATACAAAATTGTCTTACTAATTGGAGTAATCATCTCATACCTTAGTACTGTAGATGTTGCTTTATGTAATAAGCCTAGAAATATCATAGTATAATCTTTACTGAACCACAGCAAATTCTGCAGGGAAAGCTAAAGGCAGAATGAAAGGACCATCATTGTTTAGTCCGCGAGGTCATAGTACCCGGATGACTGCAGAGAGACCACAACAACAATCCATGCCGCTGAAGCCATTTAGAAGTCAACAGAAACAAGCTGGTCATTCACCAGATCACTCAAATTATTAGTTCATCGATCAGCACTGAAAATTACTTTCAAATCTTCCTACATTTTGTGTTATGTGGTAATCACTGCTCCCCCTAGTTGGTTTGTAAGTGTGGAGGTTGATCATGATTTTGAGAGCGCATTGCCCCCTAAATTGCTTCGAGGGCAGTGGGATTCTCTCGTCGTGCAAGTTGCAAGGAGGAAGAAACATGGCTATTCACCTAATCGTTCTCAACTGAATAAAGACATATTGGCATTTGGATCCTTACTAGCTCTGTCATTCCTTGAAAAGGTAAGCTTTTCTAACAGTTACAGACACTCATAAACTCCTCTTTAATAGACTTGTCCCTAACATGCCCAAAACACCCCAAAATTTTTCTTGCTCTCCCAAAATCCCTCATAATATCTCCTTTGTTCTCGAAACTCCCGATTATAAACAAATTCTAGTTAGGAATTGGGAATACCTCATCGTTCCTTTTTGTAAGGGGTAAGAATAATGAGATACCTCCGTCTTATGTGGAAAACGATGTAATCACAAAATTACAGTTTACAAATACTGTAATGCACTTGAGATTATCTTCTACTAAATTTTAAGAAAGTTTTGGAGACATAAGGATTATGTTCTCTTATGCAGAGCTTTTCTTACACGTTAGAAAAGAAGTTTGGACAAACATTTCTCAAGTAATAGTAGTTGACATTTCTGATTTTGCAAGGTTTCTATTTAAGAGCAAACTTCTGTGATCAAGAGATTTTTATTGTTCTCATACCTCTTTTGGATATAATTTACATGTTTTTGTAGCTTTGATATGTTTTCTAGTAAAACGTTGTTCATCCTCATTGTTCGATATCTAAATGTTCCCCAAACAAAAAAAATAAGGCATCGATATCAGCTAGTATAACTGGTAAAGTTGTAAAGTGTCTTATTTTCAAACTATCCTTAACGGCCCGTTTGGTTAGTGGTTATAAATAGTGGTAATGGTAATGAAATTTAGTGTAAATTTGTAAAGAAGTTCTCATGTCAATGACCATGGGAATGAAACTTTATCGTAAAACATGAGTTTTCCTTTATAAATCTCCATTACCACCCAATACCACCTTCCCAAGTGGTAATGGATGGTAATGAGATTTTTCCCAAGTGGTAATGGATGGTAATGAGATTTTAGGAAGAAAATGGATATTTTGGGATGAAGTAGCATTACCATAGGTAATGACATTGGATTTCTAGTACAAATTTACACTATAATGCATTACCATTCCCACCAATTATGACATCTTACCAAACGGGCCGTTATAGTATATGATCTGTTTTCTTGTAAAATTTTCACATATTTTCTAGAAAAGTGATGGAGGGGAACGTTTGTCGGCAGCAACATCTGAACTAAATTACTGTATATGTCAATTGTGTGGTAAGAATACAAAAGGCGTTTCAAGATTATTTCTCGGTGAGATAGGAATGATGATTTGAATATATTTTTAGGTGACATGAATGATGGTACCAAAACTTTGAGTTAAAAACCCATCTATATTCTTAGAGTTGTTTTAACTTTTAATCCCCTTGTAAAACCAAACAAAAGAGCAATAAAAGGAATGAAAACTTAGTGAAGGATTAACAAGGATTACCAACTTGTTACGTACTAACTTTTGAGAATAACTACTTAATAAAAAAAAAAATTAGATTTTTTTCTTTTGGAAAAGAAACTTTCTAGTCATGAGAATTTGTTCAACTAGCTCACCAACTAATATTTGAAACATGTCAACCGAGGCTCACTTCTATTTCCCTTAGGGCCCGTTCGGTATTAATGTGGTTTTCAGTTTTTTGGTTTTTTGATTTTCAAAGTCATATGATATATGTCATCTAATGAATAAAAAATTAGTCAAATTTATTGGGAACATGACGATTTTGAAAACTGACAACTTAAAAGTGAAAACCATTTTTTTCGGTTTTTTTTTTTGGTTTTTAGTTTCAAAAACCAAAACCGAAAAAAAAATGATAACGAACGGGCCCTTAACTTTCCATTTTGAATAAATTCTATGACCCTATAAGAACTTTTTGTTGTTGATGTTGATATATTTTGATTACGAAAGCCAAATGTGACCGACAGTATAAAGATATAGTAAGGCGCTGTTCTTTTAGGTTTATTTTCAGTTCAGTTTCAATTCAGTTCAATTTCAGTTTCAATTCAGTTTATCCCAGAGTCTCCGTCCAAAAGAATGGGGCTTAATATTGCTATGGATAACGTGTTAAAATTTGTCTTTCATTTAAACTATTAGCTATTTATTGATTTTTTATATGAAAGTAAAAATCCTCATATACTAATTGTTTTAACTATCCACTCTTGAAATTGTATCTACCATTCATTGTCAGAAGTGTTCTGCCAAGACCTGCTCCACAATGTCTCCATCCACATGCCTTATCTTAAAGGAATCATAAAAATGCCAAAGTATCAACAAAGTGATGAGTTCATCGACAATAATGGCCATATTATTGGTATTACGGTATTACCATTATCATTAGTAGTATTCATCATCACTACATCACATTTATTGATTTATAGGTCTTATCAACAACTACTGAAGGGTAACCGATGGTTACATAGAACGATGGACTAGCCATACGTTATATTATAAACCCTAAAAAGGGTATTATATTATAGTATAATATAATTGCCGATTGTTTGAGATTTGCATATGGAGCAAATGATTAATTTCTCCACTCATCTATATAGGCATATAAGTAGAATCGTAAATTGCATTGCAACGAGTAATTCAACTAATCTCTTACATTTAAAATTTCGGGTTAGAATGTCTAGATCTTTGGTGATTGCAAACTTTTGATGTATGGAAGTAATCGACAAGTAACGGGTTGTATACTTGTATTGATACAATTTAGTGAGAAGTAATCGACGTGTAGGGTTAGGGGGATAAAACCTGGTTGACTCATTATGTAGTTTATCCACTACTAATAGAATTTAATGTAAGGTGGAATCCAACTCAACATTAGCAATTATTTATTAATGATCTATTAGGAGTGGATAAATACCCAATGTGTAGATGTAGTTATGTTCGGGTCAGGCTATCGTCGTGAGCCAACGACTATGGGGAATGAAGGGTCAAAGTAATTAGAATAAGTTCCGCAGTGGATTACGAAAGCTTAGTGATCTTCTCTATCTAATGAAAGGGGAGTCCGCTTTGAAATTATCCGCCCTGCATCCCCCACAATAAGCGAGCGTACCTTTGTTTGCTTACTCTCTAATAGCATTAGCTTTTATTGCTAGATTCATGGGGTACTTTACTTCAATGTCTTGAAACATGATTGATCTTATAACAACGGTACATTTGCAAATAGAACAAATGTCATTAACAATGGTTTCGGTCAAGGAAACACATGGAAGTAATGCTAGGGGAATCACGTCACTTGGTGCACTACTAAGGTTTGATGCTCGATATGCAAATTAAAATAGCTAGATGATATCGATTTCTCTTTGTACCTCTAAGAATGAGCAATTTGAAAAATGCCTAAATCATAACTGTTTTGGACATCTTTTGTTCAGAATAATTTCTGGTGGTATATTCAACAAAAACAATAGCGTAGTCACTACAAAAGATTATAAAATACAAGAAAGTAGTACGTAAAATTCAACATATGACCTTATTATAGGTATATTATAAAAAAAATGATGTTTTTGGTTTCAATATAATCTTTTATTGCTTAAATGTATAGATTTTTTTATTACATGTACTACTTTTTTTTATTTATGATATGAACAAAAGATGTGTAGAATGAATCTGAATCGAGTAAAGCTCTGAGCAATTTTCCACTAGCTCCTATTCATAATTTATCCCTCACCAAAATCTTTAGTCATAAATGAAATCTTAACTGGGGCAGTGCCATGTTTCTATTCTAGTTACTTCTCATCAAAAGGATTTCTATCATCCTTTTTTTTTACACAAATGTAGTACTCCTTCATACTGTTTTTTTATTTTTCTTTCAAGAAGAGCTATTAAATTTTTTTGGGACCAATTTACAGTTAACAGTTATATCATTGGCTCCAACAAAGCATGTGACAATTAATTATGAAAGGTATGTGAGCCAATCCTTTGATAGAAAGTACGAAGAAACACAAAGATGTTAGTTTGAAGTAATTGCTTAACATTGACATAATTTACATAAGACAGTTTGAACAGAATACATGGTACATAAATTCAGAAACAATGGAGAGTTCCCAATTATGTCAATGTGGCCAACCCAGTGTCACATAATTCGCTATATAATTCGCTTTTTCGGTTCGCGATTCGCCCAAAATGGGCAAAAAATAGGCGAACACCGACCATAATTCGCTTTTTTCGGATCGCGGTTCGCGGGGAGATTAGGGAATTATGTAACACTGGGCCAACCTAAAGGCAGCAGAGTTGATAAGCAGACAATTTTGGGAATCCACAAGTGCAATTGAAAGGTTTTTGGGGGTTAAATTATGTACAATTAGAGAATAAGAGGCAATCAGCCTATCTTTCATGCAATGTATCAAACATCATCAGCATCACTACTGCCAACATGTGCTTCATGAGTGACCCAATAGTTGCTACCATCAGGGCCAAACACCTTATACCTGCTTAACCAAAAAGACCCGTCACACGTCATAATTTTTCGATACCACAAACTAATAGATAGGTCTTGTTTCTTCTTGAAAAAAGGCTAAATGGAGAACAGGTTCATTGGTGAAAAAAAGAGCGGAACTGGTGTGGGGACCACGCCAAGGGGTTTACCAGATCGGCCATCTTTCACCTTGTTAAAAGAACCGTTCTTCATTTAGCCTCACTTTATCTCCTTGAACTTAACAAAGCTACTGACCGCTCAAGAACAGATTTTCCTTCTTTGTACTTCTGGCTCTTTTCATGGGCAGTCTCCTGAAAGAAGACATCCCACACCAGTAACTAACGGCAAACAATGTGTCCAAGCATACAGGAGAATTGATGTTTCATAGAATTTCAGCCTGCTAAGCTTACATATTTCCATCCCACAATTGATCCACATCCGACACAGAAAATATCAGCCACGCTATGCATCCCAGTCATCATCAATCTATCTTCTTTCTCTCCAAGAGTAACATTGACACTGCCAAACAAATTTGAGAAGATTTCTTCTAAGGAGCTAAAGGGATAACGATTGGTTCTAGCCATACATACGAGTAATAAAAATATCAAAGTACCAATGATACAGCCATAGACATGTGTATGTGAGTATGTCCATAACAATTGATTATTCCATGACTCCCATTTGACATAATTCATGTCTATGGATATCAAATTAGACATGACGGATACCAATTTATATATATGAAGCTCATTCAAATGTCTAAGAATCAATACATTTCAACTATCAAACTGAAGGATGACTCGGCTATAGCTAGATAGTGTGGACATAGAGAAAGCACAACTGCACAAGGGAAAAATGGAACAGGCAAATGCCTGAACAACTTCATTACATGAATATATAGCACATTTGTTTATTTAACATGTCATATAAGCAATATCATGAGGTTCTCTATCCAGGTGCTTCTAGGAAGCTCGTTATATTAAATAAAACATACAATTCAGACAGTTTGGATTTTGGAAACTTACACCCTGTTGAAGAGATAAGCCTTTCCATGCCTGCTATGAAAAGACTGAATCAACACATGTAAAGCTGTAGTCAGATAATAGATTACATCAAATATTAACTTTTAGCACCTATTCATCACATCAAATGCAACATGCAAATATATCAAGCACACACACTGTACGAGTCCACGGGGAACACTAAGATGCACCACTGTGTTTTTCTTAACAATATACCTGCATATGTAGGGATCATTAAGGTGTTGATTTTCGGGTTTAGGGAGGAAGAAAGGAGAAGATACTGATGTCAGCCATTCATGGCTTAGAGAGAGGTCGAATAGCTACAGAGAGAGAAATAAAAACGTGTTTATTATTGTGATGTAAGTTGTACTGAGAAACATAACAACCTACCTATTTATACTAATTACAATAAAACTAAGGATTTTTTGATGGGAATAATCCCACCTTTGGGCGATCATCCCAAAACAGTCCCACCTTTCCCAACTATTACCCATGTCTTCCCAAACTGAGCCATTTTAACCAGTGACCTGGTTGACCGGTTAAAACACTTGTTAACCTTTTATTTCCTTTCTAAAAGAAATTATCAATTTAATTCAAAAAAATAAAAAAGCCTAACCTAACTCCACCACCCTTACCCCCACGGCCCCACCACCACCTTCCATCATCCCCACCCCTGCAAAGCTGCAACAACTCCCCCTCCCCTCCCAGTCCTCTCGCTCCCACCCCCTCATCTTCTCTAGCCTTCGACCCAGATTTTCCGATGACAAACCTAACTCTCCTCTACGACCACGATTCTCGCAGCTCTCCTCTCTCTACCCCTCTTTCTTCCCTTTTTCTTCTCTCTCTCTCTCTCTCTTCGCGCACTCCGGAGCCGCAGCAGAACGGAGCCGCCACTCGGTGGTGCGGCGTCCAAAACCGTTGGGTTACCGGAAGGGAGGAGGCCGCGATGAGAGGCGTGTTAGTGGAAGGTAGGGGGTGGTGGTGGGTGTTAGTGGGCTAGGGTTTGGGTCGATGGTAGTTAATTAGGTTTTAACATCGTGGTAGGTGGACGCTATCGTGTGTAGTTTGTGCAAGGGTCGGGCCGGGCTGGGATTTGGGCGACGGTGGTGAGGGCCACGGTGGGGCGGGGGCTGGAAATCTATCGAGGGTGGGACCGAGGCCGGGATTGGGGTTTGGCGAGAGGTGGGACTGGAGGTGGGCTTGGGTTTTGGAGAGGGTGGGGCTGAGGTTTTGGCGACGGTGGGGTTGTGGTTGGGCTGTGTTGAGGGAGTCGGGGAGGAGAGAGAGTGGAGGTGCGTGAGGGGTCCGTGGGGTGATGGTGGTGGTCTCGGTGGTGGTTTGAGGGGAGGGGATAGAAGTTAGGGTGTCGAGGGGACAATTGGGGGTGGTGGTGGTGGTGGTGGTGGTGGTGGGTGAAGGCATTTGGTTGTGGTGGTACAAGGGAGGAGTTGTAAAAAAAAATTAGTTAATTTATAATTAAAATAATTTTTTATGTTTAATTAAAAATTTAATCTTAAAATACATCAAATTTATTGTTAATCATGTAATTAGGGAGTTAACCCTGCAATTGCAGGTTACCAACAGGTAACATCCCATTTTGCACGAATATAACTTAAAAGTGGGATTATTCCCAAAATTTGAAAAGGTGGAACTGTTTTGGGAATATCGCCCAAAAGTGGGATTATTCCCATCAAAAAATCCTAAAACTAATGCTAGAATTGCATCTAACAAACTAACTAACAACAATAACTAAACTCTAACCACCTAACAACACTAATCAAACTCTATACTTCAACAGAAGGAAAAAAAATGTTTTGATATAGACATATTTCATAAATATACTTGTTTCTATGGTACCCTCTAACAATCCTAAATACGACACTGACCACAATAGTTCATAATTCATATCCAGCTTGCAGCACGATCCAATCAAGATGGTGTTACAACAGTCATCTTAATCTATACGAGTTTCTTATCTTCCCAATAGTGCACTTCTCACAGTTTAATCAGAGAGCCTTGTATTACCAATAACCCTGATATGATCATCCAATGCAATGGTCCTACACTATCTCAACGCCAAGCAGACAGCTAGCACCCCATTCTTCCTAACAATTTATAACATATTAACATCCTTTTCTCATAGTCTCGTGCTGCACATCCGTATAAAAACAAAGATAGTCGAATAAAAGCCACTCAAAGTCAAAACTAGATGGTTTCCCACTTTCCCGTGACTAGATAAAGCGGCTTGTTATATGTTTAATCAAGAAATAACCAACTCCAGATATGACTTCTTAAAAGCAATCAAAAAGACAAGGTTGGCAAGAACAAAAATCACAAGAAACATCCGAAAACCCACAACGAATCAATCAAGCAAAAGCAATCTTATGCACACTACACCAACAGGACACGAATGACTTCCTCAAACCCAAAAAACTTGAGTTTCTGAATTGCAATATTCTAGTGAACCCATTTCTCTTATGATTCTAGTGAACCCATTTCTCTTATGATTCTAGTGAACCCATTTCTCTTATGAAGGTAATCATTCATTCAATAAGGCACTCCTAAACCATCCAGTTTCTGATAGTATAGATCTTATTACCAATAGGTAAGTGGACAAAAAAGAAAGAACTAGCAACATAACAAAGTTCATTGATCAACAACTCCAGAATATTGATTGCTTTGATTCATCAGTACCAAAAATAAGTAGCACCAAAAAACTAGTAATATACAAAATCAGCAATCAGTAATCTCAAAGTCTACTATATAGAAGTATAATCAAACTTCCAAAACCAACCCAAAAAAATTCTCCTCAAAATCATCAACTTATTTACCAAAAATATATCCAGCAAAAACTTATTTGTAATCAACAAATAACATTACTCCTCCAATATCATACCCACAATCACCAAAAACTGATCAAGTCAACAAATCAAGACAAAAATCAACTCAATCATGACCAAATATACATGATCATGTAAATCCAATAAAACCCAATTCCAAAAACAACATGAAAATCAAAAGAATATAATCAACCATTTCTAAAAATTCAAAATTTAAAATTAAAAAAGGGATTATACCTTGGAAACAATATCTTCACTGACAGCAAGATGGGTCCTACAGTGCTTGCAACTATAGATCTTCCCTTCCAAATGCACCACAAAAAGCCTTCCCATCTTACCAATTTCAATTCTAACCAAATTTAGGAAGCTTTTTTCCAAAATCACAGGAAATACCCAGATGAGAAAAACAGTCAATAACATAAACAAAAAAAGTTAAAGATGATATCTTGAAGAATGATTCCAGAAGTATACGCAAAGAATTTGAACAAAATGTGATGATAATATAAAGTAAGATACCCAATGAAATGAAACGTGCAAAAGTGGAAGAGAGAGAAAGAAGAACGGGTTGAAATATTGTGGATTACCTGTGCAAAAACTGAAGTTGGAACAACAACCAAAGAATTAAAGAAATGTGAAGAGACAAACTACAAACAGTACTTTCATGAATTTCACAGTTGTTTATATTCATCATTGCTAAAAAAAATCTTTCCTTTTTCTTTATTATTTTTTTAAAAAAACTTTCTTTTTTTGGATGACCCCATTAAATTTTCTCACTTTCTTTTTGTGAAGTAAAAAAACTGACAAGACGTGCAATGGTGATGAGAAGGTAGAAACTAGTACATTCCATTTTTATTCTTATTTTTATTTTCAATTGGGACAGTGAAAAGTTTTTTTTTTTATGAGGTTTGGGCGCATTTTTCTTGCAGATAAAACTACCGAACCGAACCAACCGAACCAATTGAATCGAACCAACCGAGGCGACAATTGACCGGGCGAGCGAAAATAATTTGGGGAGAAGAAGTAGCCCAAGGTGAAGAAAAAAAAAATTAGGTGCAACGTGCAAAGTAGGTGATACACCAAAAATGGAATTTGAAATTATTGTTAATAAAATCACATTATTCTTTCGAGTCCATGCGTAATTTTCATATAAAATAAAAAAGTTTATTTCAATATTGGACCTTGGACATATAATAGTTCCGAATCGAATCTCTTTAGAAAGAAGATCTTTTGTCTCATGGTAGCCTGCTCCAGTCCCCTTATGACAAAAAGAAATGAAGCAACTTAGACAAAAAGAAACGAAGTTTTCCTAATTTTTCGTTTTGGAATGACATTCATCATTTTCAGTAATGGTATTTAATTTCTTGATCTAGTAATTTATACTCATCTTGTCCTGATTTCATAGCAATATTTATCCGGTCATTGCCATTTAATTAGAATCCTTTTATATAAGGCATGAACCCAATTTTTTTAATTTACTATATTACTAAACCCTAAATATTTATTGTTACAACAATAAAATGATACTCATTCATGCCATTCTTCATGGAAGGACCCGCATAAGTTACCTATAATATAAAAACTAGTTTCATATGCAGGCAATGCATGGGTTGATGTACAAAATATATAAATGGCATTTTGGCATTTAAGTGGGACACCAAGGAACTCAAGTGTTCCCTTATAGAATAGAGATATATCACTAATCTTTTATATAATCACCTCTTGCAATTAAATGATACTCCTCATGCTATTTTTTTTTTTACCTATGTCATAAGACTGTGTGTATGAGGAAGTGTTGCAACTAAATTGGGATAGCAGAGACATAATTATTGGCAAGTAATATACTCCCTCCGTTTCTTTTTAATTTAATCTACACACTTTCCTTTTTGGTCCGTTTCGTTTTAATCTACACACTGTTACTTTTTCTATTTTTGGTAACATGTCACATCTACTTTCTCCTCTTTTTCCACCCATGTAATCCACTTTTTAATATTTTAACCCACTTTTTAATTTCTCTCTCTCACTTTTCAATTTCTTTCTCCACCTTTGCAGTTTCTCTCTCATACTTTTGCATTTTCTTCTTGCTTCTCCCCCAAAGTGAAGTGAGTAAATTAAAATAAAACGGAGGGAGTATATGTTTTTCTCTCTTTATAAGAGTTTATTATTGTTCTATCTATTGGTAGTTTTATCTTTTCTTATAGGAGTCTCAAACTCTCAATATCTTTGATTATTCAGACAACGTGTATTATGATTGATTTATATACTTTGTTATGCATTTCTACAATTGTCGTCAATCAATTATTTGCAATATACTAAGTTAATACAAGAATTTTCTTCTCAAATTTTTAACAAAGCGTAAAATGTACTAGTGGAATTTTGTATGAAGACAAAGGTTTGAGAATTTGCAGAGTCGTCAATTTTAAGTTTTTGGAATTATACCTTTTTCACATTATATTGTGATGGTTGCTTGGTTCACTACACTGGGCCAGTCGTTCCAAAGTGGGCTGTTTGCTTGGGAGTTGGTTCTCAATTTACAAACAAGTATAAAAAGCTCGAACTTTAAAAATAGCCCAAAGTTACAAGCCCAATTTTAAATATATTTCACATTAGAAGAGTTCTACCTACGTCCTACGGGCCTGTTTATCAGGTGAAAATGGGCTGCACACAAACTCTAACCTGATACTTGAATCTTGGTACAAGGTGATCGGTTCATTCATAATTATTCTTCCATTTCATTTTAATTGTTACACTTTGATATTTTACACTATTCACAAATTTCACTTTGACCATCATTTGTGATTTATACGATGATGAAAATATAGTCATGTGGGATCTTGTTAGATTCATCATAACATGTATTTTATTAATATGTACTTTTTATAATTTTTACAAACACAAAACTAAAGATATATGTCCTCAAAGTTTTGCATCGGCATGCGTGAAAAGTGTAAGTGTGTAGATTAAAATGAAACAGAGGGAGTGGAAACTAGTGGCCCACAAGAGGTTGAGGTGTTATTTTGATAAAAGTTAATTTAAATTAGCTTTTGGGATAAATGTAGTTTTTGAAATAGTTTCTAAAATGTAATTTTTTTTGTTCTTTTACTTGTACTACATAGGCTTTTTAACGATTGTACGGGATATTTCCTGAACAAAAGCGGTACCCTATGTATTTGCATAAAAAATTAAGTATTTGTAAGTAGGTCTGATTATATAAATCGACCTGCTTTCTTTGGTGTTCAGAAGTGAGTGGAAAATAGAGGTTTTATTTGACAATCAGAATTATGTTGTATTAATAATATGTGTCTTGCCATACAAGATTTAATATGTAAACGTGTAACATGTATATGTAATATTGTTTCAACCAAGCTCGCTTGGTGGAGGTGTTAGGGAAGTAGGGAACTCATCTTGTGACTTTGAGGTCACAAGTTCGAACCTCACTATCTTCTTGTGCTTGGGAGTAGGGATTCCCTTATATTCCCCTACTCTCAAGCGTTGACTTGTGTAGCTGGGCTGACTGACCTGTGAGAGGTGCTGGTCCAATAAGGCCTTTTTTCTTACCAAGGGGTTCTGGTGGGCGCCACAAAAAAAGCAATATTGTTTCGTCAAGTTACAATATACAAACCCTAAATACCAAAAATAAATTTTATCCACTTTCCAATAAGAAAGGGAGTTTGGTTAGTACTTCCGCTGTATTATTTATCAAAGAAGAGAAACATCGAGTGACAGGGTACGACATGTCACATGCATATAAGGATGCAAGAAAAGTTAAATAAAACTTTTGATAGATTATAAAAGGTGGGGAAACGTGTTTCATAATGAATTATGAAGTTATCTTTTATATTTAAGAGACGAATAGGACCAGAGTTGAGAATACGAGAAAATTATATATATATATCCTATTTTGCCACGTAACTTTTGTATCTATTCCAAAATTCCTCTTATTATATGAAGTTACCTTTTATATTTAAGAGACAAATAGGACGATAAATGAGAATACGAGAAAATTCTATTTATCCTATTTTGTCACACTACTTTTGTATCTATTTCAAAATTCCTCCTATTTTTCCCGTTTCATAAATTTTGATCGTGTTAGCTTATAATTAGTATTCTCATTTTGGATAATTTATATAGATAATGAATTTGTTTATCATAGACTTGATGAATTACTTTCTCATGCATGTATACTCCCACTAGCTTGTATATCTCTTACATATATACATAACTTATGTATATTTTGAGCTTCTTAGGTTGTTATTTACACATATACCTCTTCTTCGTACTTTCTCTGTTTCTTTTTTATGAACCTAGTTGGAAATCTTTTAAGACTCGGGATACGTCAAACAGTAATGAAATATATTCAGCAATTATTCTCATAATTAAATACCTCATCATCTTATCAAGCTTGTGATTAGAGTTCTCCTTTTAATTATGTTGATCAACTATAATGAATATGTAGTATTCAACAATTCTTTTATACATTTGCTACATGATATTTATACCGTAAATACTCCCTCCTTTTGTATTACTTGTATTATTGTGATGTGGCACAACATTTCTTGAGTAGCTTATACCTTCTTGTACACCTTAATATTCATCAACTCCAATAAATTTAACGATTCTTCTCTATATTCTCTACATGTAATGATTCATTATGAAAACAATTCTTCTCTACAATATGAATTTTTTTGTTTAATGAGAGGAAATTATCGCATCAAGAGTTCATCATTTTGACATCATATTCAGGGTGCGTTCTCTTCAACTTATTGGACCTGAACTGAACTGAAATTATCTGAACTGAACTTATTGGACCTGAACTGAACTGATTGGAACTTATTAGACCTGATTCAACTTATTGGACCTGATTGAACTGATTGTAACTTATTAGACCTAATTGAAACTTATTGATCTGATTGGAACTTATTAGACCTTATTGGCCTGATTGAAACTTATTAGACCTTATTGGACCTGATTGAAACTTATTAGACCTTATTGGACCTAATTGGAACTTATTTGCCCTTATTAGACAAAAAAATTGATGAGTAATAACATAAATATTACCCCTAACGTAAATACTACCCCTCAAAATTTATTATGAAGTAATAATTATTAAAAATCGCCCTTTAAAAAATAATTATTATTAATTATATCTTATGATAAACAATTTAACAAAAAAAAAATACTATTTATATACTTGCCTATACATAACTTTCACCACTAATATATCTAAGAAAGATACTTCGGTGATGATAATGAAGTAATCAATTGATAACATTTATATCTTTCATTGTTATTAGTAACGAAAACATGTTCTCTAGTTATTTAAAGACGAATTGCAAAATATTGTAATTATGATGATTATTATTGTTAACCTTATTTAACCATGATTATAATATTTTTTAATAATAATATAATCAGCTAATAGTAATATGAATAATAAAACAATAGACAATAATACAAGTATAATACGATATAATCATTGTGGTACTTTAATTAAAATTCTAATAATAATATAATCAACTAATAGTGATATGAATAATAAAATAATGGATAATAATACAAATATTTATTGATCATTGACTATTGAAACTTATTGGACCTGATTAGATCTGATTGAAACTTATTGCACCTGATTAGAATTTATTGGACCTTATTAGACCTGATTGGAACTTATTGCACCTGATTGGAACTTATTGGACCTTATTAGACCTGATTGGAACTTATTGCCCTGATTGGACCTAATTGAAACTTATCTGAACTGAACTGAACTTATCTGAACTGAACTAAACTAAACTTATTAGACCTGAAACTTAATTTTTTAAGGTGAAGAGAACGCACCCTCATACTTCTATAACCAAAAGCAAAAAAGGAGACAGAAGGGGTACAGGAAAAAAGTAAAAAGGAAACAAACGGCTTTTATCTTTTACACAAGCTCCTTATTATTGTACCTTTCTTTGTTAATGATGATTACTCTCATAATTAAATACCTCATCATGTTATCGAGCATCCATTTCTATTTCTAAGACAATTATCTGTTGGTAGTATCAAACCAAGACTCACTTTAGGCATTATTATGTCGAGCTGTCGTAGTGATTCTTGCACTCTTACAAGAAAAGTCCCAGCATATCACACGGGTAAAATCAGTTAATACGATATTGACCCACTGGATAATTCACTCGCTACGTACATATTGTTTTACTATCGATGTGTACGTTGTGGAAAAATTTACAACATAATAAACAGTTAATACGATATTGACCCATTCGATAATTCAAGAACGCATTCAAGAACGCGTAATAGATAAGCTTTGTTTATCAATTAAAAACATAATAAATAATGATACATTTATAGCACATTCTAATTTTTTTAATCTATTAATAATACTTATTGATTAAAAGTTGCTTAATAATTTCAATAAATAATAATAATCTATACTAATATATTAAAAGACGTGCGTGACAACATATACACGCCACGTGGCACCTCTGTTATTCTCTACTAGAATTGTCCAATGTGTACGTATGTCATCATGTCAATTAACAAAAGTAAAATTGGCTTACAACCAGATTCGAACACATGATCTCTTGCTATTATACATAGCACAATTACCATCTCAACCAACTTTTAATCATGTTTTAAATGTCCATATTATTATATTTGTACATTTTAAATGTTGTGTTTTCTTTAATATATTTTAATGCGAATGGAAAAAATACATATCAAGTTTGGAAAAATACCACCCGGGACAACGCTCGGGCCCAAATAATAGTTTGTAATTTAAAAGCTTCAATAAGGAAATTAATTTGCATTCTACATTATGATTAAGCTGACGTTGTAATAATGGTATGAAGGGGGGGTTGTTACGTAGAACAATTGGAGAAGAAAAATGCCGAAAGGCGATGTTAATTAAGGTACCAATGTCTGGCTTTATCCAAGCAGGAAAGAAGCAAGTACTATTATATGTCGATCACTGCAATAATTTCTTTTTCTTTTAAGAATTAGCTAATTAGTAGGTTATTAGTCAAGATAGTATGACTATTATTTTTGAGAGTTAGCTAATTAGTAGGTTATTAGTCAAGATAGTATGACTATTTATTTTGACTACTGTAAAGGGGAAATTTAAGTAGTCAATACTTCCTTTCTTTGACTGTTTTTAGTGGAGTACTTGCTACTTTAACCATTAATTTTGGTATTACCATAATACTATAACATTGTATTCACATGTAATCCAATCTAAAAAAATAGATATCTGATTCAATATGTTTCAAAATTTAGGATAATATAAAATATTCATTCGATTGATTCGTATGTCAGTAGAAACAAATTGAATATCTGATGCTTCATATATTCGAAATTTAGGATCATACTAAATTTGAAGTTTCTCCTTTACGATTCAGTTGATTCACAAAAACGAAAGTTCAAGTAATTGACATTTGAAAGTCTTGTGCAACCTCTAAGAAGTACATTATGCAATGTAAACATACATTCTTCACAAACAAGTTGATTATGTTATTGCAATATATACTCATGTTGTGTTGCCAAAAGATAACCCTATAATCACTCGAGATTTTCCAATATTTATATTGTTCTTTGAAAAAATTGTATATTTGTCAAAATGTAAAATTTGCAATATGTATATATTCGATACTTAATTTTCTAGATATATGCTATAAAAGGATCTTAGACTTGAAAAATTGGGTCGAATAACCATCCTTTTGGATCATAATTGATTAGATTGCGGTTTGAATCGATTTGGCTGAGCAAATTTGGAGTGCATATGAATATATGATTAGTCAATGATGATATACCGAATCAATCATCTTTCAAAAATTGATCATCACATTTAGGAAATTATCTAAAACATGATGCTTATGCTGATACAACATTCTTTTACTTATTTCTTATTATTTATTATTATATTAGCCCAAAATTTTATAGGAAGGATGACCTAAAATTTTTTTGTACCGAAAAAATGTGTTTAGATAAGAAATAATTGCATGATCATAATCATTATATTTTATTGACTTGATTCCGACAAAATCATAGTAATGATTGACTATACTTCTTGTCCTCATCCTCCGATTTCAACTCTATAGCAATCAATGGCATGTTAGCTCCTGTTTATTTTCACTACTTGCTTGCAATGAAACTGCGGTACAGACTACAAAGCCTAATGAGGTTGGACGGATGAAATTTGTACTCCCCACAAGACCCCTTGCGACAAGTTAAGAGTTAACAAATTAATTTCAGAGAACTAGCTTAGTTGGTTAAAGTATTAGAAGGTGGTGTTCAAGATCGGGGATTAAATCTCGTCTACATCATTGCCCTTGTAACACTCTCTACACACAAAAAACAAATTAATTTCAGATATTTTTATTACAACAAAAACTATTTTAAAATTAATTATTATCTAGGTGTTTTGGAGTTTTCCAAACTAATTAGGAGATATTTTTTTACAACAAGTACTATTTTAGAATTAATTATTATCTAGGTGTTTTGGAGTTTTCCAAACTAATTAGGAGATATTTTTTTTACAACAAGTACACGATTATTCAACTAAAAGGCCCAGCCTTGCTTTAACAGCTAAGTCGTGGGCCTCCTGTACATGTTTCCTATCTACTTTCTGTACTTCACAACTACTAAATGTGTTACGCATGTTCATTATATCCTTACTATTTTAGAATTAATTATTATCTAGGTGTTTTGGAGTTTTCCAAACTAATTAGGAGATATTTTTTTATTACTACAAGTACACGATTATTCAACTAAAAGGCCCAGCCTTGCTTTAACAACTAAGTCGTGGGCCTGCTGTACATGTTTACTATCTACTTTCTGTACTTCACAACTACTGAATGTGTTACACAAGTTCCTTATATCCTTACTAACATTATAAATTTCTACCAAGTTCTTCTTATGTATGATCGCTTGGGTGAGTTGAGCAGAATCCGAAATGGCCTTTGACTCATTTATCCTAGCTTCCTTTAAACCCGTGCATTGAGTAGCGGATCCAATATTTTTTGATGAAGGGTAGCACACAATTGTAATATTAAGAAAGACAAAAATAAATCTAATTGCCTACCAAACGAAGCATGCATTAGGCGCATAAAAATATGAAGAAAGTATTGGCGTCTCATAGTGAGATGCCAAAATGGCATGTCACAAAAAAAAAAAAAATTGGTACCAAAGCTAAGTCAAAGTTAGAGGTGATCATGGGCTAGACCGAGTTCAGGCCGGGCTGTGCCTTAAAAAATTTGCCCATTGGTCGGGCCGAGCCGGATTGGGCCAATACTCTGGCCGAAAATTTGTGCCCGAAAGCCCACTATTTTGGGACAAAATCAGGCCGGGCCCGACCACGGGCAAAAAATTTCTGCCCAAACTCGCCCAAAAATCGGGCCGGGCTAGAGTTGATAAACTCTAGTCAAAGTGGTACCAAAATAGGGTACTTTGATACCAACTCTATTTTGGTACCAACTTTCAGTTTGATATCGAGGTTACATTTTGGTACTGTGACTTTGTTTTGATACCACTTTAACTTTATTTTGGTACTAATTTTTTTTGTCTTTTTACGTTAGATATCATTTTAGCATCTCACCATAAGACGTCTAGCACGCCTCAAAAATATGAAAGAACAGCCCAGGAAACACCTTCACTCCATACCGCGGTAGAGGGAAAATCTAAATTGCTCTGTCTCTCTCCTACATGTGTGAATAAGTAGGTAAGAAGTCGTGACCAGAAAAGCACACGTGCATATACACAGACACTCACATCTTCCCATTCGTGTGATGAGCAGCAGTAGTTTGCCAGAGCTGAAGCTTGACCCTCATCTCAATTCTCATGACCATTTTGCCATCTTCTTGGTAAACGCACCTTATCGCTATCTCCACTTCAGTACTCCGACTTCTAAATTTGCTATTCGACGGGGTCTGCTCTATTCAACTTATTTATAGTCCTTATTCGTTCTATTATCATTAAAATGTGATATATAAATTATAGAATAATTAAAGCATTTCGATCATTGAAAAACTAAGTGTTGTGACAGATGCAACTAACAAAGCAAAAAAATAATGAACAATTGACACAAGGAATTAGCGTGGTTCACTAACAATATGTTAGTTACGTCCACAAGCAGAGGAGAAATGATTTTATTAGATGTAGGAGAGAGTACAAATCACATATTATGGAGGCAGGATAGTTAATTATATGATTTATATAGCACCCTACAAATTAACCTAGACAGATGGGCCTAAACCCAAAAACGAAAACAAACTCGATATATTAAATAGCGAGACCCCAGTGCTTGGTTAATACTAGCGCCAGATATTTAATTCAAGACATAGTTCAACACTAAGTGAGCGCAGACAATTTAATACATGTAATTTTATTTAAAATTCCTCAATATATATTGTCTCTGTTTTGATTTAGTTGTAAGTTCAAGGAGGGAGGTCATGATTTAGGTAAGGAGAGAGATAGAAAGAGTTAAAAGGGAAATTATGTGATAAGGTGTTGAACCTCATATTTGTTGTGCACATGTGAGTTGTCCCATAGTAGAGGAAGAAGAGATAAAAGTACCACATTGGGTCTGACCTATTCAACTTATTTTTGCTTATCTGAACTTATTAGTCATTATTAGACCTTACCTGAACTTATTAGACCTTATTTTATGAAAGTGTTAAACCTTATTTTATGAGAATGTCAGACCTTATGTTTGCTTATATTTGCTAAATTGAACTTATCAGATATTATTAGACCTTATATGAACTTATCTTTTTTATAAGGACTGAATAAGGCGAACGTAACACGCTCATCATAAGTTAGAGGAGGTACCCCTACTATTGCCAATTGATTTTCAGTATGAATCCTCCTTTGCACTTATAACTTGTAAGTGGACCAAATTATTTTCCTCCTTATTATTGGCTTGCCGAAGTCCATTTTCAGTTACTTAAATTATTCATGGTAATATTGAAGCATGTAATTGATTTTTTTTTGAGGTGGAAAATATTACAAAAAATAATGTATATATTATTTACGGAAATTAGTAAGAGTTAAAGCCTCCCCTAAAAAAAATCATAGTTAAAACCTTGACAGTCTGTTTGGTTAGCGGTATTAAATGGTAGTAATGGTAATAATTTTTAGTGCAGATTTGTGAAGGCATTCTCATGTGAACATCAATGGTAATGCTACTTTATCCCAAAACACTTATTTTCTCCCTAAAATTTCACTACCATCCATTACCACTTGGGAAAGTGGTATTGGGTAGTGATGGAAATTTATGAAGGAAAACATATGTTTTGAGATCAAGTTTCATTACCATGAATGTTAATGTAGGAAAGTCTTTACAAATTTACACTTAAAACTATTACCCTTATTACCATTTAATACCGCTAACCAAACGGCCGTGAAAGGTATACAAATGCATGTTATTAGGAGTAGCAAATATCTGTTGGGTACAAAAATGCTTCTGGTGGCCTTCCAAGTTTCCACCCTCTCAAAATTGAAAATCTGGCCAACTCAGTCCCACACGTGTGTCTCAGACCTCGTGTCTCGTGCATGTGAGCTGACCATGTCATCAGTTTGACTTCTACACACTCTCCTATTTTAACTACTAACTACTCCGCTACATGCTCGTGGAGTCGTGGGGGTAATTCAATAATACACACATAAGGTAGTGGAAGTGTGGAACACTGGAACTACGTAATGTTGTAGAGATTAGAGAATGGATCTAGTTGGTGCTTTAAGCCCTTTTTCTTTGGGTTAATATGAACTGAAAATTTTAACTGAAATGAAGTGAGTTGATCTGAACGGATGGAACTGAAGTAAGTTTATCTGAACTGAACTAAAGTAAAATTGTGAAAGGAAAGCCGTTGAACTGAACTAGAATGAACTGAACCGAACTAAATTCAAGTGAAGTGAGCTTAAGCTGAAATTGTGTACAAAGGAACAGGGTCTTAATTCCATGTGAGAAAATAATATGTTTAATAAAGGGATTTATGTTTTTTTAAAACATGGATTTTACGGCCTATTAGATATTTAGATAGGCTTATGATAATAAATTTGTATTCATTCAAATGTGAATAATAATGCTTGTATATCCTCAAATAACTCATTCAAACTATCTTTTATTACTTTAAATTGGTATGAAACTTCTTTATATAAAAAACAAAGTTCCATTATCAAGTTCCATGTTTTGTTTGAGTGATATTGACTCTCAAAGTCAAGCTAGTTAATTAGAAAAAAAAATATTTGAGTTTGAATAACATGATAATAATTTATATGAAATGAGATATACAGGCCTAAGAGTTGCATATAAAATGATAAAAGTGAAAATATTAAACAACCCCTTAAAATTTTTTCATAACTTCTACATTATTACCATTTTAATTAATATATATTGTCATAAACCTATTTCACTAATTAATTAACTAACTCAGAAGTGAATGAAAGGACATAACAAGAAAGAAGATCGCATAATAAAATTCTCCACACATATGACACATTATTCCTCCTTATCGTTGTACACAAAATCACCTATTAAACCAAATATAATAATAAAATAAAAAACATATTGATGAAGGACAGCTTTCGAGCAATATAGCAAGAAGAAGGCGAGAAAAGACAAGTTGAAAAGAGCAAAAGTAGGCTTCAGATGGGATTTGAGACATGCATTATGTCGGCAAATCAAAGCACTACAACAAGTTAGACAAGAGGCATAGAATGTTTAAGTCCCTACATATCTATATGAACAACTTAGCCCCTCGTGTAATGGTATTATCCCATTATGAATATATTTGTAACTTTTTATGTAATGTCAATAAGAATAATAATTGAATTATTGTTGATGGGAAGATGAGCTTTCATTCATTCATTCTTTCAACTAATTCATTTATTCACAATTATTTCTTTAGAAATGAGCACCTTTATTGTGTATATCAGAAAGAATGTGATGGATCAAGTAAAATTTGGCTTGTTTGGTCCCTATATATAGATCTTATCATTTATGAAAGGCGCAGCTAATCTTGGCCTAGGTCAATTCAATGAATTGAGTAGGGTATGCGCGCAATTTGAAGTGCACTATCTACCAAATCTTAATAATAAGATTCACTTGAATATGAGCTATGAGAGATGACTAGATTATTGGTATTAGTATTGCATTCACCTTTTGAATTCATAATCTCGAGTTATAGTGTAGGGGCAGCAAGGCAGGGTGGGTTGGTGTTATGGGTGGAACTTGGAAGTAGGGCTGACAATCAGGTCGGATTGGGTCAATTTCAGTTTGACCTGATTTGTATTTCAGGTCACTTACCCCTAACCCAAATCCGACTTGATTCTAATTTCAGGTCGAAAATCATAACCCAAACCCAACCTTACCGATTTTGGGTTGACCCGAAACCAACCCAAAATGACCTGAAATGAAATTCAACTATACACGCTAAGTTATGAAAGTTAGTGTTAATGACCTGAAAAGAAATTTAGGTGATCCAAGAAATGGGTTTGGCCCAATACAAATAAGAATAACAAAAGATAGGTTGTATAAGTTATGAAAGTCTGGGTTAATTTCAGGTTGACCCGACCTAAAAATAATCAAACTCCTAAATCAAGTTATTCGGGTTATTTTCAGGTTCAAAAAGTCAACCCGAACCTAACCCATTATAATTTCAGGTCAGGTTGGGTCGACCCATTTTTTATTTCAGGTCGAAAATCTCAACCCGAACCCGAAATTTTCAGGTCAGTTTCAGGTCGGGTTATCGGATTGGGTCAACTTTTGCCAGTCCTACTTAGAAGGGGAAGTCGTACTTGAGATTCCATGAAAAACTCACGTAATTTGTCACTTGTTTGTACCTATGGGTAACAACTTGTCAACTTAGATTTTCAGTTTTCTTTGTTAAATCTTATAGTTTTCCTTTATCGTTGTTTCTTATGTTTATGTTCCAGGCCACGTTATTGTTGTTCCGGGAAATTCATTTGGGTACACTACTAATTAATCCTAAAGCCCCATATATTGAATCAATTGTGCAAATTTTGCAAATTAAATCTTTTTTGCTTGTGGAAGTTCGTTTTAAAATTTTAGATTAATAGTAATACTCATATTTCCAATATATGAATATACTAACAGTACATCATGTTCCAATTTAATCTGGTTAACTACTTAGCTAAGAAGGACACAATGAGGCGTTTTACATAGATTTGCCTGAATATCAAAAATCATGGATGTATAGTATTTTGTCTCAAAACCACAAACCTATCTATACCCTAATTTTTATATCGATAACATGTACTCTATCTACAAAAACTTCATGTGAGTGGATTTTAACTATATATGTCTTTTCTAATAAACAAACATCTATACTAATATATTAAAAGACGTTCCTAAGCAAAGAACGATGCCACGTGGCGCCTTCGCGCTGAGTATTTTATGCTATGTTATCCACATACACTAAAAAAATAGAAAAGCATTATGTAAGATTCGATCCCGAGATCACAATCATATATATACTAATGTCTTAACCACTGAACCAAGTGATACTTGATGTTATTATTTCAAAGTAAAATATTAATAAATATAATACTCCCTCCGTCCCATAATATAGTTCCCATTTCTTTTTGCACAGTCTCCAAGACGTACATTTGACCTACAATATCTTCTATTTTGTATTAGTAAAAAATATGAAAAGTTGATAATATAAATCTAGACATTGAGACGAATCTAACAAGACCCATGAGTATGTTTTTTTGTATACATTAATGAGAATATTTGGTCAAAGATTTTAAAGTTTGACTCCCAAAATGGAAATGGGAACTATATTATGGGACGGAGGGAGTATATAATTACCCGGGGCGTAGCCCGGGCTTAAAAACTAGTTTTGTTTCATAAAAATATAGTTTCTTTAGAGGAAAAAAGGTTGTATAATATTTTGTCTCAAAACCACAAACCTACCTATACCCTAATTAATTTTTATATAGATAATATGTAATCTATCTACAGAAACTTCATGTGAGTGGATTTTAACTATATATATCTTTTCTAATAAACGAACATTTTGTTTTATAAAAATATAGTTTCTTTAGAGGAAAAAAGGTTGCTTATTTGATTCAACACCACTATCTACAGAATTTAAGAATAATGAAAGATGCGATTTTTTTACAGCTTAAGTGAGCTAAAAAGTAATTAGGGGAGATCAAGAGAGAATGTGTAGTGTAGGATTGCACAAGCTAAGCACAAGTTGAGATTCCTGAATGGCTCAAAAAAGTTCATTCTAACGTGACAAATACAGGAAAAATGCACTTTAATTTGCTCTCTATAAAGATTAATAATTAATAATAGTATGGGACTAATAAAGATAGTAGTAGGGCAATTAACTTCTCAGTTCTCATATACTACTATAACCACTAGACACGTGCTAGCTAGTCTTTTTCAAATTTTCTTATTGAGGGTTCTTTTTAAATGTGTATACTTTGGGTACGTAGAAAGGTGCTTAAGTGCATACACGAGGAAAAATTTACTTTCCTTAGCTTGATGTATTAATCTTTCCATTTCTGTGGGTGATGAGATTATGAGATGTAAGGTGCCTTTGCCCTAAGGAAAGGGGCAAATGCAACTTCCGATTCTAGTACTTAAAACTTGTGTACTTTCCGTCATACAAGTCCCATTTTCTAAAAAAATCGTATAAATCTTTAATGGACCTACAAACGATCCTATATTATTCGAGACTTTGATTATCATAAAATGAAGTTTTATCCTTTAACTACATCGCAATAGAATGAATATCTTTTTGTCCTCCTTTTCATAGTAAGACCATGCATATGTGAATTATTAATCACATTTTAATAGGCCTGTTTGGTGTAGTTGGTATAATACATTCCTTGTAGCATAGCTTAATATAGGTTTAATCCCTGTTAGTTTCATTTTATCCTGCAAAACTAAATTGAGTTGATCACGAATAACCTGATTTGATAACTAAGATTATTTATCTTTTATATTTTTGTAATTATATATATATATATAGCGCTAATAAACACTTGGTGATAATATATCCGATTAGTGAAAAATGATGGTATGTGATACTTTTCGTGGCAAATTAAAGTATTATAGCTAGAAGGACTAGTCTCATTATGTATACAATTAGGATTTTCACCAATTTACCCTAGTTAATTATCGTATGAAGTATTATAATTCGGTTTAGCTATGTTTTAAATGTTGCATCAATGTGTAATATCTCGACTTGAATCTAATGGTAATCCTATTCCTTTTCACGGGAAAAAAAACTAATCCGTATCATTAATCTTGCACCGATCAAATTAAAGAATGCGAAAATCACATTAAAATGTGAGCCAATTTAAATATTTAATAATCATGATGCAATGACCAATGAGGATGCTTTTTAGGGTATATAAATATAGAAAGTAAAAAAAAAAGGCTGGACAACTTATGAAATTAATATGCGTAGTTGCATACACATGCATGTTGAACTGCTAATTGCTATTGACAAGAACCAATCACATGGATTAATCATTTCTTCTTTAAGAAATTAATCGGCCAGTTTCTTAATTAATCAGAGTGGCTAGTTAGGCCCCTCCTAGGTGAAGGGAGGAAGATGGAAGCAACGATTATAAACAAAAAAACCGAAAGAGGAATTAATTCTTTTTTCTCATGACTGCTCTCCTCATAAATTGAAGAAGGATATATATACAAAATCCAGACTTTTTGTAGAAAACTAAGACATAGAAGAACCAGCTAGCTTAGACTTGGAAATTGAATGCAAGGCATACTAGCTAGCTAGACAGACTTTATCATCTATTATAGCTCGTCCATAATTACTAGACATGTACCAAGTAAGTGTTGGCCCAGTGGTGATGGGGACTGGCTTTAGTAGGACGGACCAGTGTTCGAATCCCCGCAACACCCTTGGGAGAGGAATGAAACCTAACCACCCCGAACTTGGCCTCGATCCGGATGTAGCCCAAAGGGTGAACCGGGTGCAAACACCAAAAAAAAAAAATTTCTAGACATGTTGATAGTTTTATACTCCCTTCGTGGTTCTTATTTCTTAGTTGTTCTTCATAATTTGACTTCTTTTTTCTTTCAAAAAGCTTCTAAATAGGAAGAATACATAGGAACACACGAAGTATTAATTTTTAACTTTTAAGTGAGTATCTTATGTACTCTCCTAATCCATAACTAACCGACATAATAGTATATATTATGCTGAAAAATTTATAAATAAAAGTAAAAAAATAAATCATATGTAAGCATATTTAATTATTATTTTTAGTTACAAATATAGTATTTTCTCTAAAGGCTTTTGGCAATATATTATTGGAATATTATGTCGTCTATGAGCAATCCCAATAATTTATAGCAAATAGAACAATCGTATTATTTTGCACGTATGAGCGAAAGTTCATATTATATATAGCTCAGAAATGAAATAGAACAACGACTTTCAAGGTTTTTACTTCCTTTATTTCTTTTTAAATTATACAATTTGACTTTCACGATGGTCAACACTAAATTTTGACCAAATTTTTTATCATACACCCGGGTGTACTGTGAGCATGGTACACCTAAGACTATTTTTTTTTGCTCAATTTTTTTTATAATTAATTTGGATGATTTCAAATGAGCAAAATGTACTAAAAAAGGAGAGTTCCAAATGAGAAAATGAGCAAAATTAGTCTTGGGCGTAGCATGTTCATGGTACACTTGGGTGTATGGTGAATGAACTCATTTTTGACCATTAATATGTACAAGTAAAAACTATAAGAAAACAGGTGCTCCCCCCATTTCTTTTTATCTTTTCTATTTTTTCATGTTTTCCAATGTACATTTTTTATATCATTAATATCTTTAATTAAATATTAGTAAAAAGTATGAAAGTTTGGTATTCTTAATATAGACATTGAGACGAATTAAACAAGACCCCATAAGACTATGTTTTTTCTTATATAGAATGTTCTCTCAACTTTTGAATAGTACAAATGATTACAAATAGGAAGAACAAAAAGAAACAGAAAGTGTTTTGAAACTATATATAAAGATGAATCTAACAAGATAGCACATCAAAAAAATTCTTACGCATAAATTACAAACAATTATCTAAGTAGAGCATGTGTATGGTGTAGACATACAAAGTGTGAAGATTAAGTGAAAACGTAAAGAGAAACTCTTATTTCCCTTTGTTCCATGAAGATCGAACTACTCATTTTTCGTTTTCTTCTGTTTCGTTGAGAATTTATCTTATTCCTATTGTGTTCAAAGATATATAATATCTTACTCATCCTTTGAACCGTACTCTCTTTCATACTCTTTATCTCCATTAAAATTAACACATACACTCTGTCACTCTCTCCTCATTACATAAAGCAAATAAACCAAGTGACCATCTTTTTATATTCTATTTCCAATTATCTTGAAGTGTGTATTTACAGTAACCAAGTGACCATCTTTTTATATTCTATCTCCAATTATCTTGAAGTGTGTATATACACTAACGAGCAGTTCGATAACACATAGTAGTAGAGCTGATCAACTTCAGCCCGGCCCGGTTTTTGGGCGCGCGGGCTTGGGCAGTTTTTTTTGGCCTGCGGGCGGTCCGAGCCGTTTTTTTTGGGGCGGGCTTTGGACAAGCCAAAAAAGACATTTTAGTCTAATTTTTTGGCCCGGCCCGAAATAACGGGCTTTGTACACAATTTTGGGGCCCGAATTTGAGCACGGCCCGGTCAGTGGGCAATTTTTTTTTGTCTCGGCCCGGCCCATGATCACCTCTACATAGTAGTTTAAGTCAAAGTACAAATAAAACATCATTTCTGCTTTGTACAAACAGTTGAATGGTAGGAGTAGAATGTACCATAATGAATAGAGTTAGGCATAGGAATAGGTTAGTTATCCTCCATTAAAAGACAAAGCCAAAAACTGCCACTAATTTATATTATAGTTGCTAATCGTAGTAGGTTTACTACTTATACGTCACAACTCCTTTACTTGTTATAGCAACTAGTATCCTATAACTTGCTCTCTCTTTTTTAAAAAATAAGAAAAAGCTCCAGCAAGTGTCACATAGTATCAAGCTGAAGATTATGTTGGACTTACATTCTCACAGCGTTTTAACGATATTTCATGTTGGGCTTGTGATTCAAGTGCAAATCCCGGTCTAAATCAAGCTCCTCCCTTGCAATGTTCGGTGTACTTCAATTAAGTTGTTCCATGCTGAAAATAAACGAATTTTTTCCTTCAATAATGCTAAAATGGGTTTTAATTCCTGAAATGTGCCGAAGTTGAAATTAATTCCATGGGTACCGTCCACGTAGGACGGCACGCGAGAAAATTTATTTTCGACAAAGCAAACCGCTACTCAGAGTAGCGGTTAACTTTAAGTTATTTGGAAAAGGGTATACGAGGTAAAACCGCTACTGGGGGTAGCGGTTTACTAGGCAAAACCGCTACTCAAAGTAGCGGTTTATTATGGAATGCGTGCTTTCCCCTTCTTTCTTGCATCTGTTAAGTTCCGTAATAAACCGCTACTCTGAGTAGCGGTTTATATGCATGCCTTATAACTTGTCTTAGGGACATAATATAACCGATATTTGAAGTAGCGATCAACTTTACATTATTGGTATTAACCGCTACTTGGAGTAGCGGTTTTGTTAAAAAAACAAAATTCTCGCGTGCCGTCCTACGTGGACGGTACCCAGGGAATTAATTTGAACTTCGGTACATTTCAGGAATTGATACCCATTTTAGCATTATTGAAGGAAAAAATTCGAAAATAAACTCAAACAACTTTGAGTTTTTTCTATAACTCCTCTAGTGCAAATTTTGTTTCATTAATTACCAATTGATTGGTTTTACAAAAAAAAAAAAAAAAATCTAAAAATGAACTATGTTTAGGTCACCTTGTTACTTCAACTTAGAACAAATAATACCGGTTTCTTCCCATGTACTTAATCCGTTCTTTTTCTATTGCAACAATTGACTTTTCACGATTGCCAATGCATACCTTTAACTATTAATATCTTTAATTACTTTTTAGTAAAAATTCTAAAAATTTGATATCTTGAAAGTATATATCGAGACGAATCTAACATGACCCCACATGACTGTATTTTTTCTTATGTAAAAATCACAATAGATAGTTAACGGGTGGTGAGTAAATAATTTAAATTTCTCATTGTTGCAATAGAAAAGGAATGGAGAAAGTATTAATTACAACAGTTTGAATTTCACATTTATCGATTCTGAACATACCATTTCTATTGGTAAAATTTATATAAAAAAAAAGAATGATATTTTGAAATATAAGTACATTGACAAAAATTCAACATCTTATAAACTACTAGCATTTGTTTTTTATGATCAATCTAAATATATAATCCTCAACATATTTGGTTAAAATAAAGTGTGTGAACAGTGCAAAAGCCAAATCATTATAATTAGTCGAGGAAAGAGGTGGACTAGTTTATGATTTACGTTTACCCCTTCTTTGTCTTTTCAAATTCAAAGTTCTTTAACTTTTAACACAAATTTTCTGATTATGTATAAAACCAATACAATATCCTTATCTGAGAATTGAGATAACGTTAGATCCTGTTAAGAAAATAAACTCTCCCATATCGTGACTCGCTAGCTTGTGTGTAGACCTGGTTATTGGTCGGGTCAGGGTCGTGTGGGTCGGATCATAAAGGGTCAATAGCGGGTCGGGCCGAATGGGTAGCTAACCGATAATGGGTGAGTCGGCAAGCGAGCAAGAAAAACAAGGAACAAAGAGAGCCAAAAGTGAGTATAAATGAATGCGAATCCGAATATGTGATTGTTTTTACAAAACCTATTTTATTTTTCAAAATTATTGGGTTTATTTCTTTGTTGGCCCTATCCAATAATGACCCTGTCCAATAAAGCCATGTAAATTTAACCCTAACCCTTTAGCCATTGAGCTACCCTGTCTAATAAGTAATAACCAGATCTACTTGTGTATTAGTGATTATTTCAGCTCTTATTCCATATATATATATATATATTCACCTCCACACATGAGTTGGAACTAATTGTCCTACATTGAAAAAATAGATAAAAGAATAACCAGCTTATAAGAATAATGTCCTACCCCTCCTATTACAAATTACTTTTATGATGTAATCCTACTCAACTTATACGTGGTCAAACTCTCCCATATCGCGAGCTTGTGTGTTGGTGATCGTTTCAGCTCTTATTCCATATATATATATATATATATATATATATATATATATATATATATATATATATATATATATATATATATATATATGTTTGCTGAAGCCACCGCATTACAACAAGGTATCAAGTTAGCTCTGCAATCGGGTTGTCACAACATCATCATTGAAGGGGATAACCTCTTGGTTATCAACGCCATTAATAATTGTTGCTCTACGCCTTGGAAGATTGCTAATATTATTGATGATTGTAAGCTCATGCTCACCCAATTTGCCTCTTACCAAGCCAGACATGTGTTCAGGGAGGCAAATCGAGCTGCTGATTGGATAGCCAATGTATGGCATCTAGTGATGTCTAGTTTTGATATTTCTCCTTGTAATAATTCTTCTCTTTCTTCCATTCTTGTATCCGACACATTAGGTATTCCCCTCGCGAGGAGGGTAGCCTAATGTTATTTTCTTACCTTTAAATATATATATATATATATATATATATATATATATTCACCTCCTCTCCACAAAGATATGTTCCCATTAGGCCCATCCCCACCTTAATCCAATAAATTCCAGCAAATCACATTAACTCATCCACCCGTGTGCTTTCACGATACAACCCTACTCAACTTATATGCGGTCAAACTCTCCCATATCATCACTCGCGAACATATGTATGGGTGATCATTTCAGCTCTTATTCCATATATATCAATTCACCTCCACAGAGATATGTTCCCATTATGCCCATCCCCACCTTAATCCAATAAATTTCAGCAAATCACATTAACTCATCCACCCGTGTGCTTGTGCATTTGTGCTCTCTTTTCCCCACCTCACACACACCTTACTTTCCCCCCCTTTAAATTCTTCCCTCTTTACTATAACAACAAACACTTTTACTCCCTCTTTTATTTTCTCTCAACTCAACTCAATAAACTTTCCCTTCCACCATAAACAAAAAAAAATGGACCTCATCCTCACACTCACCTTCACCACCATTTTCTCTCTCCTCCTTCTCCTCCTCTCCCTCCACCGTATTCGGGCCCGGCACTCCCTCCCACCGGGCCAAACGGGCCTACCCATAATCGGCGAAACTCTCCAACTTATATCTGCCTATAAAACTGAGAACCCGGAGCCGTTTATCGACTACCGGGTGAGGAAGTTTGGACCGATTTTTACTACGCACGTTTTCGGCGAAGCGACGATATTTAGCGTCGATCCTGATGTGAATCGATTTATACTTCAAAATGAAGGGAAATTGTTTGAGTGTAGTTACCCGGGTTCGATCTCGAATCTACTGGGAAAATATTCTCTGCTTTTAATGAAAGGGAATTTGCATAAAAGGATGCATTCTCTTACTATGAGTTTTACTAATTCTGCTATTATTCGTGATCATCTTTTGCTTGATATTGATCGCTTGATCAGCTTTAATTTGAACTCTTGGTCATCCAAAGTTTTGCTTATGGAAGAAGCTAAGAAGGTATTTTTTGTTTTGTTGTTGTTTTGTTAACGAATTTATTATATACTTCATCCGTTCCGAATTAAATGCAACAAATTCACTTTTACATATGTCGAGACATTATTTTAACCATCTATAATTACGTATAAGTAAAAATTATAAAAATAACATTTTGTGAAAGTACGTCACGAGACGAATCTAACAAGACCCCAATTGACTATGTTTTTCATTATGTATAAATTACAAATCTTAGTCAAAGTGAAAATTGTGAATAGTGAAAGAGTGAAATAGTTGCATTTAATTCGAAAAAGAGGAAGTATGATTCTTTTAATGTTTGATACAATGATAATTAGGATAATCTTCTCTTATGGTATCATATCCTAATTGATCATTTTTATTAAGGAACAAAATAGTATATGGGTTAATTATAAAAAAAAATTAGTACTTCCTCCATTCTTTTATTATTGTAACTTTTTCTTATTTGGAAGTTTCATATTCATTGCAACATTCTAAATTTGAGTATGTTTTTTCTCTATCTATTCTTTTTATATGGGTCCTTTTTCTCATCTCTCTCTATAAAAAATGTACACCACTCCTTGTCGCAATTATTAAAGAACGGAGGAAGTATATGAGTTATCTTTTTAGAAAGGAATACTATGGTACGTGGTTTTGTTATAAATTTCTAAACCAATAACTAATTTAAGAAAGAATAAACACTTCTTAAAAAATTCAGTTAAAAAAACACTTCTTGAAAAATTGTTTTTTTATAAGATTATTATCTTGATATAAATTTGGAGTAGGAATACGGTGTACAAAGAGTTCACGTCCTTCTTTATCTCTAAAAACAGGGTATCCTAACCATCGAATAGTTATTCCATCGCCGTTGTCCACTGAGTCCGTTCTAAATAATCCTCCTTTCGCAGGATTATTGCCAATGTAATCATAAAAAGCCAATTTCTCAGGAATTTTCGACAAAACTTGAAATAAAAAGTTTTATATGCATAATATTGTTAATATAATAAAGGTTGAGGACTTGAGTTGAACACTTAAAAAAATGAATAATTTTTTTCCCAAAGTAGGATGCATAATTTTTTTTTTCTTTTCTCTGACTTCAATGTTTGACCTCCTTTTATCTCTAAAATTTGTTTGACCTTTTTAGTTTTTATTAGTTTAGGGAGGGGGGTGGGGAGGATTAGTTAAAGTTTAGGACAAGATTCAAGAAACAATGATAGTATGTGAAGTTGGAAATTTCGAGTACTCAATAGTTAAAAAGGGAAATAATACACCACTAATATTTGTTTTATAGTAACTTTATAACTAAATGTGGGGCCATTTCCCCTCGTGAAAGAAGTATAACTTGGTTAGCAAACTCTTTAATTGTTTTTGCGTTTTGTTTTCCTCCTATGTTTAATTTCGTAGTACTAGTAGTCCTGTTTTTTTTCTATTTTTATTAGATGGAAAAGATTACTAAACTCAGTACTATGGAATTGTGATTTTTGTTTTGGTGCTATTGAATTGTGATAGCTACTAGTGCTAATTTTACGTGTAACCTTTGCCACATATCGGACCACAGGCCACTTTGTGACTGTCCCTGTCATTTGAGGAAATATTAATTATAAGGCGGTCTAAGATTACCACGTCATCTAATTATCTTATCGTTAAGCAATTAGCTGAACTATTTAGGGACAATCAAATGATTTTGCACTACATAAGGAGTTGCTCTAGGTTCGCGGTTGGTGGTTTTCTTTTTTACTCGGTTTTTAACATGCTATATACTTCCTCTAATTCTTTTTAGGCTGTAATATTTTGACTTTTGCACTATTCACACATCTTACTTTGACTGTATTTTTTTATTAATATATAAAAACAAAATTGATAATATAACATATTGTTGGATTTGTTTCAATGAATATCTCTATTATATATGGGAACTCTTGAGGACTTTGGTGTCCACCTGAGTTTTTTAAAATACCCTTTATGTTATTATTCTTTCAAGATAACTAATGAGGGCAAAAAAGTCATATAACTTTTTAAAAAAAAAGCTCTAATGTAATTGCCAGATTTTTCCCCTACAAAAACTACCACATTTTTTTTAGTGAAAGTAATTTCCTGATTTTTGAAAACAAAAGAAACATGTACAATATCACCGCGATGTTCGCGCACGCATCGCGTGCAAAAAATACTAGTTTTCATAATATCAACTTGTTAGAACTTTTACAAATATATAATTAGAGATATTAATGGTCAAAGTTATGCGTTATTGACAAGCGTAAAAGTCAAACTGTTGTACTTATTTAGAAACGGAGGTTAGTATTACACAATCCTTGTATATTAGGAGGAAATATAGGGATCGGATGCCAACCTACTAGGATACCTTAGTCAAAAGAAAATAATTGTAATACCCAACTTATGTTTGATGAGAAGCAAACCTTAAACTTAATGGTCGGAAAGTGCGAGCTCTCACTTAAGGTGGTGGTGTTTGACTGTTAGCAAGCTATAAGATAAAAGTAGTGGTGTAGTGTTTAAGTACTAATCTTGAATCTTCGTAACTTAAATAATACTTCACTAGAGTATATATGTAGTGTTGTTAAAGTTAAAGGGAGAAATCATTGTGATTTCCGGCAACAATAAGTATATGCACATTTTTGATGATCTGTTTATTCTCCAACTTTTTTGTGTTGCTCAATGTAATACTAGTATATTTTAATGTACTATAAAGTAAAACTATATTTTATAGAAAAGTTTGTAGTTTGATTAAGAATATGATTTGATGTATAATAAAGGTAAGCTAAATCTTTGATTACGTGTGAATGCAGATTACATTTGCATTAACAATGAAGCAGCTACTGAGCTTTGATCCTTGTGAGTGGACGGAGAGCGTTAGGAAGGAGTACCTACTTGTCATTGATGGCTTCTTCAGCATTCCCCTGCCTTTCTTCTCAACCACCTATAATCGGGCTATTAAAGTAATTTTACCTAGTTTAATTTTCTCTACTTCATTCGTCATACTTCCTCCGTAACAAAATAGATCTTACACTTTGACTTTCACGCTTGTCGATGTAGTACTTTAACCATTAATAACTTTAATTGTGAGAAGTTAATATTATGAAAGTATACATTCAGACGAATCCAACAACAACATATCATATAGTAACGGTTGATTTTATCTAAAACTAAAAAATGCATGGTCAAATGTAGTAGGTGAATAGTGCAATTTTCAAAGTGTAACATCTATTTTGTTACGGAGGAATTATAATTTTTCTTTTTACATCATTAATATGCTGCACTTGGTCATTACCCAACTGTTAATCATGATTGTTTGTTGTGGCACCATCTGTTAATCGCGACTTGCCACTAATATACTATAAGCAAGAACGTTATAATGTATATTTTTACAATGTCAATTTTATTCATATTTTAAATATTTATATTTAAAACAATCATATAATTCTCTCTTAATAGCTTTGAGACCATAAAAAAGACAAGAGGACAAAAATTTGGGATAAGGGAGCACATGCATGTATTTATTTGCATTTTGTAGGGAACTAGAACTGTTACTCCTTAATAATTGATATTTCACCAAAAAAATTGATATTTCACCAAAAAAAAATTTGATATGAACCATATATTATTATCCTTTATCATTCTAGATATTTTTTCAATATTCTTTTAGTAATTATGCTGTGCTAATAGTGAAGCAAGCAATATGATTATATGAGAAACTTATAAAGGAAACATATTGGACACAGAGGGAACACCTATGGGGCCTATATCATGTATGGAACCCCATCTTTTCTTCGACTATTTTAGGAAAAGCGTTCCAACTTTCCTATGAAAATGTGTAAATGTGAATGTTAGGAACTTTTTCTATAAGCATGTAACGAACTTTACTGTTGCAGTACACATTTCATAACTACACCTTGTTATTTTGTTCACATGATAACTTGCATATTGTCCTTTTATATACTTCCTTCGTTTCAAATTACTTGCTACACTTTCCATATAGGAAAGTTTCATATTACTTGCTACACTTCCTTTTTAGGCAATAAACTCTCTTTATCTCTCTCCTCTCACATGGGTCTCTTTTCTTTTTACCCTTTACCTCCCTCTTCTCCAAAAATTGCCTAGAAGTCCGTGAATTGAGAAGTGTAGCAAGTAAAATGAAACGGAGGAAGTATGTATTGTGTAAAGAAATTTGTTTTTAAGATTTTTGCTTTAGTGGACCATACTTGTTATCTAAATAAGATCTTATGGGAGGATAATACGACGTTAAATTGAGTTTTGCGCTAATTAAATTTAGATTGAACTATGAAAACCCGATCATATTAACTAATGGAGTAATTATTGTGTTTTCAAGGCTAGGACGAAAGTGGCAGAGGCACTAGGCTTGGTGGTGAAGGAGAGAAGAAGAGAGAAGGAGCGAGGGGAGAGAAAAAACGACATGTTAGGGGCAATGCTCGACGAGGAAGCCGGTGGCGGACTTTCCGACGAGATGATAGTGGATTTCCTAGTGTCTTTATTGGTGGCAGGCTATGAGACCACCTCCACAACTATGACTCTAGCAGTTAAATTTTTAACTGAGACTCCACTTGCTCTTGCTCAACTCAAGGTAACTAAACTCTTTTTATCTTTTTCCTCTATTTTCTTTTACATATTTTCCATTAAATAAATATCTACTTATGGTCCACAAAAACCCCACGAGTGCCATCATTTTATGGTCCCTTTTAGAAGCTTCATCATCTTATCTGAATTCTCAGCCAAAGACACATTGAATGGTTGGATTTAAAAGCCATGCATCCAAAATGATAGAAAAGATACAATGTAATGTGGGGTAAATTGATGTTGAAAAAAGAATAAAAAGAAGGAGTTAGTAATTAATTATAATTAAAATTAAAGTAACTTCTTCTATTTATGATAATCCACTTATATTCAAATGAAAAGTTCATACATAATGTTGGTCAATTATTTCATGGCACATGCAATACATGAGAAAAAGCAAAGCTTTACTTGTGTTTGCATATTGTTAAGTCTCATCAATCATAATTTATAAACAAGCAAACTTTGCAAGTTAAGGCTCCACTCCTTACGTCTAATTATCTCGGGAAACAAGAATACTTGGACCAATGATGTATCCTACTTTAGTTTAAGGGGGAGCATAAAAGGCCCATGCATTCAACAGCTAAATTGAAAAAATGTCACAGTTGCTCGGTTGACGTGGATGTTTCAACGACGTAACTTTCGTTAAATAAATTTGTTCTACTTGATTGTTTAGGAGTCTCCCTTGGTAGAAGGGTGTCCTAACTGTTCTTAACTTCTTATGTACCCAAAAAAAAAAATCAACAGCTAAATTGTGTTAGAAGAAGTCATCAGTCATTGCTCGAAAATATCAAATTATGGAAAATTTTTGCCTTGAGTTTACCTATCTTTAGGTAAAGTATGTGCGCATATAATAGAAATACTTGAGTAAATATCTTAATTTAATTATTTTACGTCTATAAAAATTTTACTAGAAATTTAGCTCCAAAATTAAACTTTTACTCCCATCTAAGTCTCTATTGTATTTAGTTTATTTTGTTGAATTAAACTCATTTTTTATTATATTTTTTAAGTTGTGTATTTATGATTGTGATTCGATACAATAATCATTGAATTTTAAATTGCTAATTTTAGTGTTGGCATTGTTGTTTTTATGTTATTGTAGTATACTTGAATCCTAAAATATCATCTCTTTTACTATTGTTTACATTACCTTTTTAAATGAAATGGAAATTAAGAAAATTTTATTTAAAAAACAATTGACATATTGATATAAAGAGAAAATAATAAGTAGTCAAAAAAATTTGTTGAGAGGAAGAGAAAAAAAGTTTGATGTAATAGACAGAGACTATAATATCTTTAAAAAAGGAAATGAAAAAACTACAATAGAATACTCTAGATTTAAGACCGAAAGATAGATTTTTTTAGGGCCTCCACTGGGGGACCCCATGGTAAGATGAAGGGCTCTGCCAGACCGGAACCTCTCGCAGGTTAACCCGGCCTGGGTTCGCTGGCAGATACTTCGAGAGTGGGGGATGGTAAGGGGAAACCCTCTCCCAAAGTGCTTCTAATGGGGATCGAACCCCCAACCTTGAGGTTGCAAGGTTAATTATTTTCTTTTCACTACACCAAGTTTAGCTTCATACTGAAAGATAGATATGGGTAGTAGAGGTGGGCATGGGCCGGGCCAGCACGAGCCAGCTCGAGGCCCGGCCCGGCCCGTTGTCCGCTACATGGGCTGCGGGTTTGTCACGGTCAAGAAATTTTATTTCAGGCCCGCACCGGCACGAGCCCGCGGGCCGAACGCTCCTTTCCTTTGTTTTTTAGCCTAAAACTTTCAAAAATACAAAAAAAAAAAACAACATAAAACACGGGTTAGGCCCGCAGGAGGCACGAGCCCGGCCCGCGGACAAAATCTGAAAATTTCAAGCCCGACCTGGCCCATGCCCAGGTCTAATGGGTAGGAGGGAGTAGGAGCATAACATAGTGTAACATAAAACCATATAAATAATAGTTTTAACCAGTTATAAAGAATTCTACAATACCTTTCAAATCTTTGTGGAAGTTGGATATACTACATACACATTATAACATGGAGTATTATTTTAAAATGGTTTTATGTTGGAACGAATTGTGGAGGGGAAGAATCAGGACAGTATAGTTCAACCTAAGAGTATGGGAATATCCCATTGCTAAGTATAAGAAAAGAAAAAAAAGGTGGGATTAGCACTTTGCTAGATTTATTAGGTAGGGTTTGTCCTTTAGCTGCTAAGGATTTAATACTCGCGGTTTCTTGGATACCCGATACCCACGTGAGGGAGGTATTTTTGGTACAGAATAATATAGGATTGTATAAAAAATTAGGAACTAGACATACAAAAGAGAAGTAGCTAGTACTAGACTTACTAGCTAGGAAGTTGGAGATTTATTACATGGTTGGAGTATTTATAGTGTGACAAAGAGAGGCGCTATTGCCGCTATTCCATTCAAGTTGTTGGCTTCTCACCAAGCTTCACTTGACTCGCTTAATGGAGATTCTACCTCATGTTCGTAAGGTTAGGGGTTTGAATCCCACCAAGTGAGAGACATTTGAAGGAGGATTCCCCTTATAATTCCCGTCTCCCTTTTAAGTGTCTAGACCTCTGGGTTGGAACCTATGCTAGCTAGGGCAGCCTAAAAGCTATCATCTTACCAATAAAAAGAAATTATGGGCGAGTGGTCTAGTACTTCCTCTATTTCTTTTTAATGGTTACACTTTGACATTTTACACTATTCACAAATTTCACTTTGACCATCGTTTGTGATTTATATGTGAATAAAAATATAGTCATGTAGGATTTTGTTAGATTCGTCTTAACATGTATTTTATTAAAACGTACTTTTTATAATTTTTACAAATACAAAACTAAATATATATATCCTCAAAGTTTTACATTGACATGCGTGAAAAGTGTAAGTGTAACAATTAAAAAGAAACGGACGGAGTACGAATTATAAAAAAAGAGCGAGGAAAATTATTACACTCATTCTCCTACATATGCTTTATCCGTTCCATTATTATTGCAACATACTTTATTGGCACATTTTTTTATAAACGCTATTTGAAGAGGAGAAATAGATAGAAATTAAGACCCTTACGATAAGAGTGAGGTAGAGAGAATTAAATATCAAATAATTGATATGAAACTTCTAATTAAGGGAAACATTGCAATTAAAAAAGAAAGAGAAGTATATAAACTAGGTTAAAGTTTAGACTTTGGTGATATTCTAGCTAGAAGGTGAAATGTTTAGAGATTTATATATGTAAATTAATTTAGCAAATATTGAAACTTATTTTGATTTTATATTTCATTAGTACATGGGAAGTAGAGAAGAAATATCGTAGTGATAAGCTTGAGTTGTGAGTTAACCTTGGGTTGATGTTTTCTTTTCCTTTATTACTCTAGTTTGCACACATATTTGTCTACTTAATAGACGAGAGAAGAAATTATTGTTGTGCAAGAATAGTGGTAGATGGGAGTGAGGGATAGCTCAGTTTGTTAGAACTCTCCTTCTGATTTCAGGAGATCGTGTGATCCATTCTCATTCCCCTATGCTCTCTAAACACCATACAAAAAAAGAGTAGTGGTAGATTTTATCCGTAAAATGATAGGTCGAGGGTTCAACTCTTTGTAGATTAGATTTGTAGCTCAATTATTCTATAGAATAAGCTGAAGAGTAGTGCATGGCTTACGTGGATATTCTAGTGAATGGAAGGGCTGGAAGTGCCACTTGAGGGCATAGTTTGATTCTAGTTAATGGAACCATTGCTAGTTGCGAAATTCTTCAAGGAAAATTTGTATATCCTATCAAATCTTTTTAAGAGATTGTGAAAATGACAGTAACACCCTTTACATTTGAGAAATGGAATCTAGGTTTCTACTTTTTTCCCCTCAAAAAAGTTATGTTGTCTTTCTTTTAAGAGTAACCTAGATTGTCACTTTATTCATTAATAAAAGGCAAAATTGACCTCAACACTACAAATTATAGCGTGGGTGCATTCAGTACCACCAACTTTAACTAGTAGCTAAAACACTGTAAAAAAGATATGACCGTGAAAATCTAATAGTTCAGAATGATTTAAGATTTATAATTGTAAGTCTTAAATTATTCTGAATCATTTTATTTTCATGATTATATCTATTGTGACTAGGGGTGATAATGAGTCTGGTCTGTTCGTGAACAGTTCGGGATCGGTTCGGTCAAAACTCGATCAATGCTCGGCTCGTGGTGGCTCAGCTCGGCTTCGGACTCGGCTCGAGACTTTAACGAGCCGAGCTGAGCTAGGCAAAGCTCGGTTTGAAAGCTCGTGAACAGGCTCGATTATACTTTTATAGTTCTATTGTCTAAAAGAAAAGCTATAAAAATTCAAATTTTTAAAAAAGGAAAAACAAAGAAAACATGTAAAAACAAAGGGTAATAAAGAGTCAAGCCTGTTCGAGCTCGACTAGTTTAACATTTGGCAAAGTTCGACTCGTTAAGTGTCGAGCTCGGCTCGAGCTCAAATAAACTTAAACGAACACAAGCCGAGCAGAGTACAGTTTTGGCTCGGCTCGACCGATAAGCAGCCCTAATTGTGACCACAATAAAATTGTCTATCAAAACTACTTTTGGATCATATCTATTGTAAAATTGTAAAAAAGATTTAAGTTAAGCCGTACAAGTCAAAAACAGGAGAAAGAGGGTGTGTAATTCTGAATAGGAATGCGGGACAAATAAGTAACAATGCTTTGTGGTCTGGGACTGATGGATGGAAAGACCTTTGGAGCATCTTCATGTCTCCTCTTCCTTCTGATCTGTGTCAGTTTTTAGGTTACACTGAGGAAACTAGCCTTTGACTCTGTTACTTTGAATCCTTATCAAAAAGTAGATCTATACTGTATTTTTTTCATTTTCTCCATACTGCTTTTAGCCTTTTACCCTGTGATGTGATTTTTTTTGTTGGAGGAAATTAGAGTTGCAAAATATAAGTCTCCGATCTTTTGGACTGAGAGAAATTGAAGTGAAACTGAAACTGAACTAGAATTGAACTGAAAATAAGTTCAAAAGAACAAGGCCTAACTCTTTAGTTTTGAAAAGTGTTTCACTTATTTCGAGTCATTATATTTTAAAATTTAAGTTTACTCAACATCTTTATCAACAAATAGGTGCGTCTTCTCTTTCACTTGAAGTCATTGAGCTTATTAGACCTAATACTTTGACCTAATCAATTATAATTTCACCTTATATGTATTGTATATGCCAACTTTTAAGTAGTTTGGTATCCACCTTAAACTCCCTTAAATACCCTGTAGTTTTAACTGTTTATATATTTATGATTATTGTGCATAATTTATAAGTTGAAAGGCATTGTATGCATTTGAAGCTAGTGTTTACAAATGTAGAGGCTTGATTAACTTCAATCACATGTTGCCTTAAACTTATACGTATTTTTTTAAGATGGAGAAAACACACCCTAATACAGACTAGAGAATAAAATAATTAAGGAAGTTATACCAATTGGTCTATAAACCATGTAGGCAATAATGCTAATTGCCGAATAAGGCCTATATCACTACTATCAGAATGCGTTGTTAAATCAATAGATGTATGGTTTTTGTTCTTGAAATTTATTATCTGAATGCCCTCATGTGAACTTATGAGTTCTAAAATCTATAAGAAGTATTGAGTTGAGTTGAGGATGATGAGTAAATTTGACTTAGAGTACCAAAATATGGCCTTGAAAAGAAAAAAAACATAACCGAAATTAGAGGAAACTATCAGAATTTGAATGAATGGCATCTTCAGAAATTACTCCCTAGGAATATTTTTTGACAGTATTACCTCTGTTTTTTAACCATAGGAAATTGTGAGTTGCGCTGTCCATATTTCTTAAGTCCAGAAAAATTCAGAATGTAGAGATGAAGTAGATCCTAGATGCTATCCTACATTTTATTTGCTCATGTGGTCTGTGGAGCATTGATGAGTACAAGTGCACAACCTACTCTAGTCTCTAGGAGAACTTTTTTCTAACATTCTCTTTTTCTTTTGGAAGTGAAAAGTTTATGTAACATGATGACTTCTTGGGGGGTAGAAGTTGACTCTTTTTTACTTCATAGAAAGTAGTAATGTAATACTCCTCCCATAGACGGTACAAAAGACATAACTACATCTACCCAATAAGTAGATTACTATCCTTAATAGATTATTAAAAAAAACTCCCTTCGTCCCAAAATATAGTTCCCATTTCCATGTTTAGTTCCACATTTTTCCGTAATTTGTCTAGAAAAACCGTGTCCCATTATTTATTTACTTCTTGAATTTTGTTTTTTGCTTTGTTTATTCAACCCAAGTGTTACAATTAATGCTCTTTCACCAATTATTCTCCATTCTCTCTCCTAAAATCATCTTTTCTCATACAACATTTATTTAAATAAACAAAATATCTTTACTATCCCTTTTAGATTCTACTTGCATAAATTACCGTGAAAAAAGGGAAATGGGAACTATATTTTGGGACGGAGGGAGTAATTGTTAATGTTGAGTTTGGTTTCACTTTACATTAAATTCTATTAATAGTGGGTAAACTACCCAATGGATCAACTAAGTTTTATCCACGATATAAACTATACCAACACACCCTACACAACAAAGACCTAGAGTCTAAAGGAAAAAATTGTCTACCCAGTGGGTGATCTACTTAGGAAAGATAGACATTATAAATAAATAGAGTTCAACTTTGCAAAGTTAATTATTTCTTTAGTAATCTCCGAATATGTGGGTAAATGTACCAATTTCCGAATATGAATTATCTAAATGCATAGGTTTCAATTCTCAAGGGTTCCTTTCCTTCTCTTTTTTTCCTTTGTTGTGAAGAAATATGACTGTTTGAACTGTTTGTTTCTATTCTAAGCAACTGTCGCAAAATATGACTATGAAACTGCCATTAATGCTTCTCTCTTTTGCCTTTTGAAAATCTCTTTGATAGAATTTATCCCGAGTAACTTTTTGGAGCTAATCTTATATTAGTTTTACACCTGACATTTTGAAGATTTATAATCGCTTATTAATCTCCTAATGTCACATATCAAAAGATTAACATGTACTATTTTCATTTTTGACAGGAAGAACAAGAAAAGATAAGAGCTCAAAAGGGTGAAGATGAGCCTTTGCTATGGACTGATTACAAATCAATGCCCTTCACTCAATGTGTAAGTTTCAGATTATGTTAATTTCAAATTTTGCACCAAAAAAATGTATACCTTAATCTTCTACAACAGGTTACACCATATATTGGACCTATTCCTCAAGGCTCAAACTTACTCCGTCTGTGCCCGTCTAGTTGTAACATTTGTTTTTTCACAATCTCCAATGCACATTATCATTTTAGGATTTAAGTCGAGAACTTTAACCATAAAGATACAAATGCTGCAACTAATTTGGGATGCGAAGACTAAAAGTTATGGGGTGTGGCAGCCTATGTTTGCCTACGCTTTCACAAATAGTGTCATTGATGGTATTTTTCTTGTTTTTTCAGGTTGTGAATGAGACATTGCGAGTCGCAAATATCATCGGAGGCATATTTAGGCGTACTATATCCGACGTTCACATTAGTGGTACCTAATTTCTCCTGCTACTTAGATCTTCAATTTCCAAGTACTAAAACTTGTGATCTAGCAGGTTTTTTAACAAAAGCTTTGCTTTTTTTGCTCGGACTTTCTGTTGAACAGGCTATACAATACCAAAAGGATGGAAAGTGTTTGCGGCATTTAGAGGTGTACATATGAACGATGAATACTTTAAGGATGCTCGATCATTCAATCCTTGGAGATGGCAGGTAATTCATCAGTGAATTTCCGTTGTTATGCTAAGATCTTATCTTCATTGTTATGCTGATATAGTCCGACTTTCTATTGTACCTTATATACATGAGTCGAATTCTCGGTACTTCAACACTTCACATTAGCCCTAAATTATGTAGTTTATCTTAAGATAGCCGGATTAGACACTTGGACTCGTACTTGTGTGCAATACGAATAATCAACTCTAAGTAATTTAGGCTAAGATATAGTCAAGATGTATATATTTAGATGCAATGCTTTGTTTTCCTAGATCTAAACGAGGTTTTTTCGCTGTTGTAACATGAATAGAGCGATACAGTAGCGTGCCCCCCAAGTGCATTCACTCCATTTGGTGGAGGCCCAAGATTGTGCCCTGGCTATGAGCTTTCTAGGGTCTCAATATCCGTCTTCCTCCACCACCTCGTCACCAAATATAGGTATAAAAAACTTTTCTAAACCCGTATACTTGTAACATCATCATATTTTTTTGTATAAACCCGCTTGTTTGTCCATGTTTTTCCAACAGCTGGGAGCCTGCCGAAAAGGATAAATTGGTCTTTTTTCCAACAACTCGGACACAGAAGCGATACCCCATTTACGTGCATCGTCGAAGTCCAGACATGTAAAGAGGAAAACAAGGGATGTGAGAGTTTAGAGTATAGGAGAGTTGTAAAAAAAGGGGAGAAAAAAAGAAGAAAATGAACCGTACATGTTCTATGGAAATAAGGTGACACAAAAAATTGAGATAAAATTAGGTGAGAGGTAAAATTGGTTTATATCTATGGCCTATGGGATTAAGCTGCTCTAGTTGTTCAGGAAAAGAAATGAGCAGTTACTCATGATTCTTTTGGTGACTAATGTCCAATAGTAAACATTAGAACTTACACCATTGTACATGTTTTTACCAATTGCCATTAGTTAGATCTAATTTCTTCTTTATGGTCATTTTGGTCTTGCATTCCATAATTTATTGTTGGATCTTTTTGCTTTAGCCCCCACACTATTTTGGCTGGCTACTAACTAGTCGCATTCAAAATTATGATGTAAATAGAAACTTTTTACAATGGGACGTAACATTATTCATAAGACTTTATAGAGACAAGCATGGTACGTGTATTAGAATAATAGGAGATCCTGACACGTTTATAATACACTTACTTCCTCCACTCTAAAATGAATGAAACACTTATAATTTTAGGCCGTTTTAAAATAAATAAAATGTTACTATATTTGGTACTTATTTCTCTCTATATCTCTCTTCATCACATGGGACACTCTTTTTATTTCTTTCTATCTTTCTTCTCCTAAATCCTCGTGTCAAGCCCTATGTTTCATTTAAAATAGAACGGAGAAAGTATAATTTATGTTTATGCATAACACGTATTATGTATGTGTCGGCCTGTGAAAGCATGCATACAGCATACAGCATACAGCATACAGCATACAGCATACAGCATCATGTATATCTTACTGTCAGATAATTTGATTGTATATGTTGTGTAAAACGTCATCGTTGATCTTATACAATTATATCTTAGCCCTACAAAGAATAAATACAACTTATTTGGTAAACCTTGGACAAAATTTAATGCACGTATCGTTGATGTTCTATCGGTACTGTTTCCTTGTGATTTTTCAGCCATTTTACCGATTTTTTAACATACTCCACATGAATATGTGATTTTCAACCATGTTATCGATTTGATCGATTTGATAACACAAACTCGACAAGATTCGGGAAGTTAATCGCGCGGTGGATTCAAGTGGGGACGTTCCCTACAAACTTGAGGTAACTGCTATTAGGGGTGTGCACAAACCGGTCCGGACCGGAATTTGGACCGGACCGGACCGAATTTGGACCGGACGGACCGGACCGAGATTCGGTCCGGTCCCCGGTCCGCCGAAAATCAAGATTCCGGTCCACCGGTCCGGTCCGGTCCAAACCCGGAAAATTCCGGTCCGGACCGGTTGGACCGGAATTTCTATTGTTTTAGTAAAAAAAAAAATTTATATGTTAAAAAAAAAATTAAAAGGTAGAAAGTTAGAAACTTAAAAACCTACTATTTATTCTTTTAGGATTATTGACATTAAAATTATTAATTTTTAATGTATATAATTTATAAATATTTTTAAATAAAATAAAAAAGATTTTTTTTTTTTAAAAAAAAAAATTCCGGTCCAAGAGGTTCAGGACCGGACCGGACCGGAAAAATTCTGGTCCAGACCGGACCGGACCGGAATTATTCGGTCCGGTCCCGGTCCAGGAAAACCCCGGATTCCGGTCCACCGGTCCAGCCGGTTCCGGTCCGGTCCTGGACCGGTGCACACCCCTAACTGCTATGCATAAACATAAATTATGCTTCCTCGTTGCCCCGTCAGAGGAGCAAATACTAAGCAAGTCATGTTTCACTGCGATACTTTAATACATCTAATCCGACTTGACCTGTTTATCAACTCCGTTGCCAAGGCTAGGGGTGTAAGCGGACTGCGAAAAGTCCAGAGTCCAATCCAGTCCAGTCCAAACTTGTCGGACTGGACTGGATTGAATTTTTTTTGGACTGGACTCGGACTCAAATTTTCGAGTCCAAATATTTTCGGACTGGATTTGGACTCACCCCTTTGGAGTCCAATAAGTCCAGTCCAATCCAAAAATATTTTTATATATAACATATATTTAATATTTATATATATAATGTATATATATTTAATATTTATATATATAATATAAAAGATGTATGTGACTTATTTTATGGAATAAATATAATGAGCTTAATTTTCAAATTCAATTATGAAAACGTTGTGAATCATTGAATCTAATTCGGTGGAAAAAAATAATATAATAATCAGACTGGACTGGATTCGGACTCAAGAAAAAATTATCGGACTGGACTGGACTGGACTCAAAAAATATTTGGATCGGACTTGGACTCAATATCTCGAGTCCAAAAAACTTTGGACTGGATTTGGATTTGGCAAAGTCCAATCCAGTCCAATCCACTTACATCCCTAGCCAAGGCTATATGTGTGAGCTTGATTACACAGTGGTCAGGGAAAGTGCTGTTCCTCAAGTACACATACAATCGAATCGAATAAGGGTTAGTATTATAAATAGTACATGGAGGACAAAACCATCTCTTGAATAGCCTACATTGACTTTTGCCACTATTACTACATTTGTATCTGTATGATACCATCTCCTACAGGCTACAGGGAGCACAGAATTACCAATATACAACAAAGTATCGCCTAAATAAAACATCTACAAATTTTTTCATTAAACCTATGAGGAGCTTGTGAAAATCTCTCAACGAGAAGTAATTCAGAACCTACACGTAGTAATACAATAGGTGCCACATCTGATTCTATTTAGATGTATCATCTTCCCAGTCCTTCAATGAAGATTCAACCAATTGAACTTTCTTAGAATTCTCACTGTTCACTATTGAGAGTTTCTCAAGAGAGGCCTTTAGTTGGTCTAGCTGTGAATCTTGTACCAAGCTCTTCTTCTTGGAGGGGGTCTTCTGGTAACTGGGTACTTTTCCCTGTATAGTTTGCTTGTACCTTCTCAATCTCCCATTTAATGCTTCAACAGAAGAATGCAAAGAATCCAGCTCAACATTTGTAAACCTGTCTGCAAAAACCGCACATACGCATCTATTAGCCTTACATCTGTAAGGTTTATTTAAAAAAATACGGATTGACAATGGATAATTTATCAACTGCTCCCTCCATCCCTAGAAGCATTGCTCATTTCTTTTGGGCAAGTAGTTTTATGTTGTAATGAGAAAAAAGAGAGTAAGTTGAGATAGTGGATGCAATCCGAAAAAGGAAATGGTAAATCTAATTGGGACGAACTAAAATAAGAACATGGACAACAACCCCTTATATCTATAAGACTGTAACAACTCGAGGCCCGGGGTTGGGGGGGTAGATTGGCGGAGTGATATAAAGCTCGCATAGTAAATGAAATCCATACCAAGTTCAGACTTGAACTCGCGCTCAGCTCTGGTCAATGGCTTCTTATGGATCCCAGGAAACCTTCTCAAGTTGTGCAAGCGGTTTTCTAGAAATTCATGCCGCTCAATTGCATGTGTAATCCTGTCATCCAGTTCTGGCTGTTTCTTCTCAACATTCAAAAGCTTCTGCTGAGCTTCACTTAATCGTACATGCAAATTATCAATTATTTTCTTCACATGAGGCCCATGATGCTTGAGTTCAAAGTAAACCTAGGGAAAGAAACAAATTCCTGTACAATTAGATACATAGAATTGGAAGAGTCCACATAAATATGTCAATTTAATAAGCATATCAATTGACATCGCAAAAATATGCAAGTATCCAGCCATTGCAGGTCACACAACTCACAAGCACATTTACATGCAGCAATCGTGAGTTTGCCACACCACAATAATCCAAGAGTAAGATGGCCAAGTAATATTGAGACAATGGATAGGGGCCAAGTATTAAGCTCACATACTGACATACATGAATTGGCTTTGTTTATACCTTATGTGCATACTCCACGTAATTCTCATGGAAAAGCTTGAAATATTGATGCAGGGCTGATCGACCTTCAATAGAATCAGCAGCAACAGATCGCAAGTTAGATCCTTGTGGAGCAACCACCACCTGAGGGCCAGCAAGGAGTTCTTTACTTATAATATCTGGTGTAAGTCTCTCTCCTGCTTCTTCTGACTTGGCAGGCCTCTTCTCCATGTCCATATGCCTGGGAAGCAAGATATTCCATGTTTTCATCTCTAGCACAATACATTCTCGAGTAGAGGTGACTCCAGCAATCCATGAGTATCCAAATGAATCAGATAAAACCACAAAACCACAAAGAGAAGAAGAGGCGCCTATTGATCCCTGGTATGTACTGACAACTGGATGCACCGATGGAGTTTTCATCATTTCATCCTTTCCACTTGTCTGATGCGTAAATGGGAGAAAATGCAACACTATTGAATCTACACCTCCATCATGAAGACAGTATATTCTCTCAGGAATAAGAGGATCAATGAACATAGAAATTAAAGTCTCACTGTCCTTGGTTTTAGGCAGAGCCAAATCAACAATAGCCAGCCTTAATAAGGGAGGTGGATGACCAGACCAATCACAATAATCAAGTGGCTGGTCAAGCCTTATAACAGAAAGTTGATCTGCAGTTGATTCACAAATCATAGCAAACCCACGTATACGATCATGGGAATCAAATGATAGATGAGGCGGATTCCCAGCATGCCAAAGGGGTTGAATTTCATCAGCCAGAGCATCAATTTGTAATTGCCCACCACTCCAAGCAGTCACCAAAATTGAGTCCTTGCCGACGGAGTTGTATAAGAAACTCACAGCACGACCACCACATTCTGCACTACGAAATCCAGGATCATCTTTCTCGCCATTACAAACTTTACGAAGAGGGCCCTGAAAACTCATAGATATTACTGTTCCAGGTGAGCTATAGACAACGCTTAATTAGGAATCAATCACAGATGGCTTCTATTTGAATGGAGCTTTAAACCAAGACTTTGGGGATCAAAACTCAGACTTGAACCCCTAATTTGAGATGGCACAGATCGAATTTTGAAGTCGTTAATCCATGGTTTAAAAAGAAAAAAAAGGCCAAAACTAATCAGAAAACTTTGATTCATTCTAAACAAGCTTAAACCAAAGCAAACACGCCAAACTCTCCCCACCCCCCCCGACACACACACTAAAAAAAGGGAAGAAACGGGAAAGATAAATGAACACACAGGTAGAAAACCTTTCAACATTTGCTTCAAACCAACACAGACATAAGATTGATGAAATAGCTTTACATAACAAATGGGTAAACCAACATTTGAACTTCAGCAAGTAACCGGGGGAGGGGGAGGGGGAGAGGCGCAGACACAGACACGGACGCAGACGCACGTGCGCGCACACACGTGAATACTGTCATGACTTACTTCGTAGTCAGTATGTATCTATTAGAACTTTCAATTTCCCCATTTGAATGCATTTGTATAACAGCTAAATACAAAGGCAAGCCTGAAATTAATCACAATAATCCAGAAAAATACCTGCAATGAAAGAGATGCGCCTATCAACACATACGGACGAGCCTTTACAGCTGAGACCTGACTGACTTCCTTTCCTTGGTCTAGTTCAGGAAATGTTGCTTCCAGCCAAGATATGGCCAGACCTGAATTGCTGATAGCAGTTGCGCTGGCAGATTTCTGACCAAAAGTTTGTGCATCACTGTATATCTCCACTATCGATTCCCACATGATTACACTGCCCCAAGGCAAACAGAAAAATCATCACCAACCAAGCTCTACTGCACTAGGATCAGTCGTACTGAAGAAATACAGGAAATAAAAAACAAAGACACTAATACTGGTTATGAAAGGAGTCGACATATATAATTTACTTCTTTTTCGGATAAAGGTAAGAAATTGCATGCTTTACAATTTTGCTTTTCTTGTAAAAACAAGGTGTGAGGACCAGGCTAGAGAGAGGGGTCTGGGACCAGTGCCTTCATCTGGTGTAGCCAATGCCCACATATTAACGTAAATGAAGGGGCCTCCATCCTTCACCAGCACCATCAACAACTGAGATCATGGAAGAAAGAGACATAGGTCCAGAGGACGGCGAGTATGCACACGACGAATGGGCAGCCAAGTAATCTAATGAGGCCAACTTACAGTAAAGAGGCTTACTTTCGAGAGGGAAGTCAACATTGGAAGGGGAGAGGGAAACAGAACTTTCCCCGGGAGAAAACATTATACAGGTGCTGCTGGTTTCATTGTATTTTAGGTTAGTATGCTTTAGATAAACCAAAGTAAGACCTATTCCAATTACATCTTTTCTAACCTTTTTTTTTTTTGGTGTGAGTGGGGTGGAATGAGAGACGGAAGGGTACAAGAGAAGGTTTGACAGAGATGCTAGGCAAATCCAGGCATTTATCCAATCATATTAAGAGTACTTTTCTCTACTTTACAGCCTTCCTGCTAACCATGATTTTTCTAACTGCTAATCATCAGCATTTTGCTAAGATGGAATAGGGATAGAAGGTTGCATAACAGAAGAGCTATTAGATTTACAAATCCTAAAATTCATACCATAAATAGACCTAGAAACATATTCCTTCGGATTGGATGCCCCGATTACATCAATTCGGCTTAGTTCATAATCAGGTGAAGTGGAAGATAGTTCCGTAGTCATATAGCTTATAAGTTCTCAGGTCAGTTAGGTGACATCAAAATTTGGTTTGTCATATCTTGTTTAATATGAGTCTAGTTCTAATATATACATTAAATGGTGTACAGGTGAGTTTCACCAGATTGACCAGTGTATAAGAAAAGTTTTGAGAGTATATAGGTTTACTAGAATAGGCCAATCCAGATTTAGTGACAGTATCAATAGCAGTCTAGTGCATATCTACAAGACAACTTTAAGAAGTCCAGTAAACAGAAAATATTTCAACAAGAATTTTGCAGGATTTCTATAAGGATCCTCCCTCTCACATGGTATCTCATCCAGTGTCCCAAATAGTTCTCATCTTGCCACAATGCCACCAGAGCCACTTACATAAATTACTAAGGGTAGTTAATTTTACACTTCGAGTTGGCAAAATTAGAAAGGAGACAAATATAGGATGGGACATATAAGCTCAACCTGCAAAAGATTTACCTTCCAAATGGGACCACTGGGCAAAGTACATAAACAGAGCCATCACTAAACAAAATGAAAACCTGCAAAATGGGAAGAGGGAAAATAAGCAGCAAAAGAGGGGGAAAAAAAACAATGCACACATCTCAAATCAAAAAATTCAAGGTACAGGCTGTATTATTAACTATGTCCATCTTAAACTGCATCAGAAAAATATAGTAAGCATGTAAGAGCATTTTAGGCATATTATAAAATCTTTTAATACCCTCTTCTAAGTCACAAGCATTTTAAATATGATTGGTCTTCACTGAAAAAAATTATAAACGATTGAAAAGTAAAAATCTCACAAGACATCTATTGATCAAATCCAGCAGAACTCACACTAAATCTGTCCCACAAGTGATCACGCCCAAAGGAAAAATCAACAGGGCAAATTGATGATGCGTTCCGGGATCTACCTGACTCTAGAGGCTGCAAATAGTACTCCTGCTCTGGCTGATCAAGAGCAGAAGACAAATCAAATATTCTACAAAAAGAAGCGATGGTAAGTCATAGTAGCATCACCAAGATTCTTGAAAAATAAAAATTAAATAACTACAGTTCCCGCAATGAGATAACAGAATCTATATGATATTCACAATCATTAAAAGCCAAAGTAGAATGTGGAAACCAGTCAGTTAAATATAAAGTTGAGAAACATAACTAAGAATATCACCAAGAGCTACTTATGGCATGACGCCAATAATAAAGATATGAAGAAGGTTTTTGTGCAAACTGATACTCCCTCTGTCCCACAATAAACAATTTGACTTTCACACTTGTCAATACAAAACTTTAACCATTAAGATCTTTAAGTATTCCGGGATAGAGGGAGAATACAACATGAGCAGTGCACAAAGAAACTACGAAACCAGAACATAAACCACAAATATATTCATGACCACAATGACAAATTCCCTTCGCCAATTGTACCACAAATATATTCATGACCACAATGACAAATTCCCTTCGCCAATTGTAGTCTGACAAACACTTTCTAGTGCAGATTGACCTTATATACTTGCAAGAGAAAGCACAATTTTTTTTCCCTTTTATTTGGGGTGGGGGGTGGAGATAGTGGACGTTTCATACCTAAAAACTGAATCAGAAGATAGAACTGCGACATGCGTATCACTATAAGGATGCCATGTCACTTGCAATATGCGAATAGCATTGTTACTTTTCTCATATATCTCAGAACCAACAGGAACAGTCCTGTACACAAGAAAACATTTGTTATTTAGTGAAAATTTAGCAAAAGTGATAATAAAATCTCAAGTACTCTGTCTGAAATACCCCCATGGGCCATGGCCCCACCCAAATGATAGAGAAGGGAGAGACCAAGAATCATAAGTCAAACTATAATAAAAAGCTGAAGTGCAAAAGAGAAAAGAATAAAAGGAAGCAATCCTGATTACATATCACGAGCTAAACATAGGACGTTAGATTAATTCTCAAAACATTGAAATCAATATCGGAGTACCATAAGCATTTTGACTTTGACATGGAGATCGAAAAACTTCCAAAGCTTTATCATTAAGAAATATGGAATCCCATCAGATTAGTGCACGGAAAATGGATATTAAGAAAAAAAAATCTCCCGTCAAAGCTCCACTTATCATAAACAGATTTGGGTAATTTATTTGGTGTATATATAATAAAGCTTCAGATGATGCTCATTCACCATTATCAGCAAAAGCAAGGTACCCAGTTACCCACTATTTCTAGCAAGCAATTCATGCATTGCATTTTAAAAAAAAAAAAGAGCAAGAAATTCTTTTGTCAGATGTGAATCTCAATTTCCTTCATACTTACCAGCATTTTCAAGAACACCCAGCATCGTCAACACTCAACTCAAACCCCTCAAAGCCCAGAGCCCACTTTCACAATATAATACCTTTCTGGGATCTCCCTTGCACTTTAAGCTTCATGGATTACAGTCATAAGTTTACATGAACAGGTCTACTAAGCTTTCAACTTCTGTGAGAATACATCACAACAGAAGAAAGGATAACAACATTACATAAAAGGCCCCTATTAAGTATCCAGAGAACTTCAGCTGCACTGATCCTGTCTAATCTAAGGGTAGAAATAGAGAAAAACAAGAAACATCCCAAATGCCCAGAATTGTCTTCCAAGAACACTTAGCTCATCAAGATGCTTATAGGATCTAGGACATTCTGAAAGAAATTTCAAAGACATGAAAGGCTAGAGAGCACAGTACAAAAACACACTAAATTCTCCATGTTTTAAAAGCAGAACATGTCGATATATGGCATACCTGCAAATAATCGAACCATCCTTTGCAGAGGAACATCCATATAGGTACATGACAAACATGCCATCTAAACCATAAATGAGCAACGCTGAACCATTTTTATTAATTGTGATTTTGGTAACATGAAAGTCAATCTCAATATCTGCTTGCAACACCTATGACAAGAATGGAGTCATCAATCAGTAGAATCAAATATCCTCCGACAGCCAAAGAACTCCTAGAAACGACTTAAAACACCGTATCAAAAATGCAACCCAAAGAACAAAAGTCATGCAAGAGTAAACATAACATGGATGATACTTATTTGGGGAATTATATTAAAATCTAGATTATAAATTCTATACAGAAAGTCAGCAAGGCGTGATCCCAGTTTCATCAAGCTTTCTTGAAATCAGTTTATATATCTCATTTAAAACAAACAGTTCCACGAAGAATGAGGAAATGCACTTGAACTTGAAGTATACATGAAACAACAGACAGCAAATTAGTCATCCATCCAGCATGAGGTGAGATCTCGGTTAAAGAGAGATCCATGTACCCATATTGCTTTTCTGATAATGAGATCCTCCTCTGAGTTGCATAAAGCCTACATCAACCTGAAGTTGCACTCCCTCCTTTTCCCATTGGATCACTGGACCCATCAAAACCTCTTTAGATAGTTACACTCCCTCCTTTTCCCATTGGATCTTCACCTCAGCGAGATGTATCTTTGATAATTTATATATCATTTAAAACTAAATGGATTATCTCCATTTCTTGAGATAAATTAAAATTCCACTTCCAGTATATCGGCTTGCATAACCTAACTTCATAAAGTTGGTGCCACTTGAATGATCCGACACCAATACCTTTAAAATCTCCATTAAAGGATGACACATCAAGCATATTCAATTCTTAACGTATAAATGCTCTACAATTAAAGGGAAACAAAAAAAGAGAAACTAAAGAGGAACATTAAGTGCCATTTGGTATCCTAAATAATTTACTATCCGTTCCGGAGCATGATGCACTTTATAGTTTATACTCACAGGAAAAGCTAGATAAGTCTCTGGGTGTGACAGTGTTTCGCTGTAATGCAAACCATAAACTTGATTGTCATGGAGTGTCTATTGCATATGAAATTACATATATCTAAGATTCCCTTCCACAGAATACTGTCACGTGCAAAAAATATTGTTAAGAGGCCGTTGTAATTACAAACGATATCTGAATCAAACCGATCTAACCCGAAATTCCATTAACTCAAAATCCCATAAAACCAGAAATATCCAAGTCAACCCTACCCAACCCAATCCAGCCCAAATATTCTTATTACATAGACCTCTACCTCTCTTTGAACATATTCCCTACCTTCACCAACATTTTCACACACTAAGAAGAAACTCAAAGGGGGATAGTACACTAAGAATTCGACAAGCATCAGACACAAACTCTGTCACCCCCTTGGGAAAAGGAAAGACTACAGCTTTGCGAGTGAATTAGGGTGTCAATATGTTAGATGTAGACATCGATGCATTGACCCGAACCAACTGCAACCTTTCACAACAAACAGATCCCCAATTCAGCCTTAAAAACGCGACCTTGCTCTAATTTTCCGTTTCCTAACAATGACAATGTGCCGCCACACTCAACCCCTCTCCCCCCCCCCACCACACACACACACACACACACACACACACACACACACACACACACACACACACACACACACACACACACACAACAACACAGATTGATTGTCCATGTAGAGGATGATAACATTTTTTCAAACCAAAGCTAATCTTTGTTAAAATCAAGCTAATTTCATTCTTAAATGCAATCAGAACTCCTAAGCACTAAACAGAATATGAACACAAACAAACCAGAAGAAATTCTAACAACAGCATATGGTACCAGAATATATAAACCTCAAGTCAAGCAATACTGCTGCATTAATCCTCTATTAAACCCCAAACTCCATAAACCCTAAACCTCTTCCTATACAACAATAACAAAAAACGCAAAACAAAATACCAAAATTCAACAATTACTCAACTTAAACAAAAACATAGAGAGAGAAAGTGAACCTTAGAGGGAGAAGCAGCGAGAACAGAAGTAGGTTCAGGATCACCCAATCGAACAGAAATACGGTGAAGACAATGCTTCTTCGAATCCCAAAAGAAGATTCTAGAAGCTCCATCCCAAGCCATAAGATTCGCCGGAAATCGATTTTCCGATGATTTTCCGACGCCGGAAAATTCTCCGGCGGATGAAGAAAAGACGGGGTGATCTTGAAGAGGAAGCCATTGAAGTTTATCGTTCGGAGTTGAAGAAGATGGAGAAGAATAAGGAATTAGGGTTTTCGATTTCTGCTCTTTTTCGTCGTTGTTTGTTTCTGTCATGTCGAAATTAAACCTCATATTTTGGGGATTCTGGGAATTACAGTGATTTTCGTTTGGGTGGAGTTTTAGTGACAAAGGAAAAAAAAGGAGGGAGAATTTTGTAGCTACTGATGAGAGAAGAGGAGTGTTTCTGTTGAAAGGGGTGCACGACAGCACGAGTATGAAACAGTTGTGGGCTGGGTTTAACCTTTACTACATTGGATCAATGGCTCGATTTCATTATATTTTATCCATATCCCAATTTCATTCATTTAATATCCTAGCGGCCCGTTTGATAGTCGTTAATAAATTGCGGTAATAGGAATGAATTTTAAGTGTAGGCTACAAGGGAAGCATCCTTAAAATCTCTATGGGGAGGCAATTTCAACCCCCAAGTTTGTGTCTTTTATCCATGGGGAAGCAATCTCACCCCTAATTTTTATTACCACTCATTATCACCTAACAAGGTGGTCTTGGATGGGAATGAAAATTCAAGAAGAAAAATAGACACTTTAGGATAAATTAGCATTACCATGAGAATGAACAATGACTTTCTTCACAAATTTACATACAGATTCATTCACATTACCACCATTTATAACCAACTACCAAACGGGCCGTTGGTGTCATCGATATAAGCTAATGCTCGAGCCATACTCGGCTTTTTCAATTAATGTATACTAGGTTTATTTTATTCAATTGCAAATTTTTTGTTAAAATTATTGTTGATTTTGTGTTGTTATAAAATGAGATTTTTCAAGATATTTACATACTTTCTCCGTTCTTTTTCTATTACAACAATTACCACTTTAGGTAGTTTAATCTTTTGGAAACATTCCACTTTTGGTAAAAAAAGAAACTACAGTTGACAATATTACCTTTACTTTATGTTAATAAAATTATCATTAATTACCCGAATTGCCTTATAATAAGGATTTATTTGTCCCCTACTCTAGTTAACTAAAGAGGTACCTCTATGCTAAACTACCCATTTTTTATTTCCTTAAAAACCATGTCCAAACCAATTGTTGAAGTAGAAAAACAAAAGGAGAAAGTATTTGTCATTATACTGTAATTTCTAGATTTGTTACTGTGATATATAAATTTTATAATTTTTAATATCCAATTGAATATTGTAGCTAAGTCTATTATTAAACGGTATGCCAATAACAGGTATGACTAACAATAGCTAATACAGTTTTAACATGAATAATACCCGAATGATACTTTAAGAAAGTAGAGGGTAAAATTTAATTGATGCAGGACAAAAAGAATACTTTCTTAAAAATTGATAAGAATGACATGCCATGATTAGGTGGAGATCTTTATAATATTCTAAGGCTGTTTTATTTAAATCAAACTCTAATTTTTACATAATTCAAAACTCTAATACTTCCTTCATTCTGTTTTAAATGAAACATTAGGTGAAATGATACTATTCATTGATCAATCTTGACTCCAATGTATCGCTATCATATAAAGAAAAGGGAAATTCTCAATGGTAGACTTTTATTCTTGAGAATTCCCAATGGTAGATTCAACTTTTTTCTCTTCCCATTACTAGGCCTCAGTTTTCCTAATTTGCCCAAATGTAGCATAAATTAGACTTAAACGTTAATTTCATGTTTATTTTTTTACTTCGTCACTGTGTAATGGAGTAATTAAAAATTCCATGGCAAATTCATCTTCTTACTCCATCACTCTGTAATTCTTTTTCCATTGGACATGCATTATATATTTCAAAAGTCAAAGAATAGTGAATCTTTCACTTTATTAGAAAAGCATATGAAGAATATGCATACTACTAAAAATATATAGTATACCAAGATATGTCAAGATTCATCATAAATATTAATATTGACCTATTCTTTGACCTAAATAAATCATGGTTATTAGCTTAGGCAACACTTAACAGAAGTTTTAAAATTAAACATGAAATTAAAGTTTAAGCCTCATTAATGCTACATTTGGGTAAATTAGGAAAATTGAGGCCTAGCAATAGGAAGAAAAAAAAGTTGAATCTACCATTGGGAATTCTCAAGAATAAGAGCCTACCAATGGGAATTTCCCTAAAGAAAAATATAGTCAAGTGGGATCTTGTTAGATTCGTCTCGAAGCATTCTATCAAATTATAACTTTTTTATATTTTTTACGTGTGCACAACTAAAGATACTAGTGATTAAAGATGCGCGTTGGGTTGCATGAAAAAGCAAGCATTTCATTTAAAACAGAACGGGGGAAGTATGTAACTTTATCGCTATAGATTTTAGTTAATAAATTTTGTTGAAGCACTATCTAATGGTACAAAAATTATAATATTCTGAATTAGGTAGCAAAAGTTATACACAATTTACATAATATAATAATTTAGGCTGTTCATTCAAAAAGAAACTCTAATTTATGCCTATCCTAGACTCTTTATATGTATCTAAATCTATGTAGAACTCTATTTTTAGAAAAAAAATATATAAAAAAAAAATTGATGACATGGCAAGCCTACATGGCACTCTATATTTCATAAGTTGTACAACTATATTATAAATGGATCTTATTTCGAAGCATATTTCGAGCACTCTCCAATGGTACAAAAATTATATGTATTTAAATCTATGTAGAATTCTATTTTTATAAAAAAAAATTGATGACATGGCAAGCCTACATGGCACTCTATATTTCATAAGTTGTTCAACTATATTATAAATGGATCTTATTTCGAAGCATATTCCGAGTACTCTCCAATGGTACAAAAATTATAATATTTCGAATTACGTAGCAAAATTATACACAATTTTCATGATATAATAATTTAGGTTGTTGATTCAAATCCAAACTCTAATTTTCGCTTATCCAAATCTCCTTATATGTATTTAAATCATCTAGAACTCTATTTTGTAAAAAATAAAAATATATATTGATGACGTGGCAATCCTACGTGGCGCACTCTATGAGCTCGAAATCTTGAGGAGCTCCCTATGCTCCTGAAAAGTTACTCCTTTATATATATTGATGATTTGAGTGATTTCATAATAATCGCTATAAAATCACTCAAATATTTTTCGTATATATACATTAATTGAATGCAAAAAGTTATTTTTTTGTTTGATAAGATTTCTATTTAGAATTCCAATGTAATCAATTATTTAGTGTAGGAGGAATTTTACAAAAATAGTTGTTTTACTGGGGTGTACTTTCTCTGTTTTTTTTAGTTGCAACATTTGACTTTTTGGTGATTGTATTAAAATAACCAAATGGTGCATCTAAAACAACAGAGATTGTACTTTAAAAAATATAAAGAATAGATAGTAGACCCTATGACAGTTGAATTGTTGCATATAAAAAAATTAATAAGAAAGGATACCCGAGAGAGATTAAAAAATTAATGTTGAGGTGATGTCAATTAGCAAACACTACAACATTGTCGAGACAAAATGCATGACCCATTGAATCTTTTGAACGTGAAACCTACTGAATGAGAGTGTAGTAGCATGAAGAGCATAAATTAAACGCCATAATTTGGGGAATCGCATGTAAGGCCCTGTTCTTTTGAACTTATTTTGGCTGAACTGAACTGAACTTATTTTATTTTTGCTGAACTGAACTTATTTTTACTTATTTTTGCTGAACTGAACTTATTTTTGCTGAACTGAACTTATTTTTACTTATTTTTGCCGAACTCGAACTTATTTTGGCTGAACTGAACTTATTTTCTTTGAACTAAATCGTATTAACATAATATTATCAATACTCATTATTATAATAGTCAATAAATATTAACATAATATTATCAATACTTATTATTATTATTTTTTTATTATTTTATAATAATAAATAATAAATAATAATAATAAATAATAATAAATAATAAATAATATATAATAATAAATAATAAATACTAAATATAATAAATAATAAATAATAAATAATATATAATAAATAATAATAATAATAAATAATAATAATAATAATAATAATAATAATAATAAATAATAGTAATAAATAATAAATAATAAATAATAAATAATAAATAATAAATAATAAATAATAAATAATAAATAATAAATAATAAATAATAAATAATAAATAATAAATAATAAATAATAAATAATAAATAATAAATAATAAATAATAAATAATAAATAATAAATAATAAATAATAAATAATAAATAATAAATAATAAATAATAATAAATAATAAATAATAAATAATAAATAATAAATAATAAATAATAAATAATAAATAATAATAAATAATAATAATAATAATAATAAATAATAGTAATAATAATAAATAATAAATAATAAATAATAATAAATAATAAATAATAAATAATAAATAATAAATAATAAATAATAAATAATAAATAATAAATAATAAATAATAAATAATAAATAATAAATAATAAATAATAAATAATAAATAATAAATAATAAATAATAAATAATAAATAATAAATAATAAATAATAAATAAAAAAAAATAATAATAATAATAAATAATAAATAATAATAATAAATAAAAAATAAAAAATAAAAAAAAAAAAAATAAAAAAATAAAGAATAAAAGAATTAAAAAAATAAAAAATAAAAAATAAAAAATAAAAAAAATAAAAAAAAAAAAAAAAAAAAAAAAAATAAAAAAAACAAAAAAAAATAAAAAAAATAAAAAAATAAAAAAAATAAAAAAAATAAAAAATAAAAAATAGAAATTCATCATTATTATAATTATAATATTAATAATAATAACAATATTAATAGTAATATTGAAAATAAAAATAATAATTACAACATTAGATAAGACTGTACTTATTTTTTCCGAACTGAACTTATTTTTTTGAACTGAACTTATTTTTACTTATTTTTTTTGAACCGAACTTATTTTTACTTATTTTTTTTGCCGAACCGAACTTATTTTTGCTGAACTGAACTTATTTTTACTTATTTTCTTTGAACCGAACTTATTTTTCTTTGAACTGAACTTATTTATACTTATTTTTGCTGAAAATAAGTCCAAAAGAACAGGGCCTAAAGGGGAGCCGCCTCAAGTTGACGTGAAAATAAGATATACTGAAATCCCAATGAGTAAGACTATCCTACAACTATGATCCAAATTACGAATGATTTGACCTATAATCTGGTTAATCCAATCTAGTAATGTAAGTATTTGATAATTGAAAGTTACATATAGTATTCAGACTATAAGTATAAAACTTTGAACATCTGAATTAATCGAATTTAGAAAGATCCATCTTAATTGTTGAAGCCCCACTCCACATAATTCAAATTATAATACTCCCTCCGTCCCAGAATAGTTTGAACATTTTCCTTTTATGTTTGTCCCAAATTAATTTGAACACTTTCATTTTTGGCATGGTCCCACTATTAATATACCATTTCTTTTACATATCTTTGGTCCACACTTTATCTTTTATCAAGAAAAAGTTGCCCAACTTTCTCTCTCTTCTAATAAAAAATATCCCACCAACTCCTATCACATCTACTTTTAAAATAAAATAACAGTTGATAACCATACTACAACTTATCACCTTAAACTACGTGTTACAACAAGTGTTCAGATCTTTCTGGGACGGATGGAGTAGTAGTTGAAGTGAATATTAATGCGCGTTTTAATTATTTTCGAAACAATTTGTTAGTTATTAGTGAATAGGCGTTAAAGTCATACAAGGTTAGGAACATAATATGTTGATACAAAAAGCAACGATTAGAGTTGCACTATAGTGACTGAACACGCGAGCCAACATTAAACCAACCCCTATCAGTTGATTCATGGGACTAGACTCTAGAGTTTAGAGTCGCTACACTTCAACATGATCTGATAACCTAACTAAAGTCACCTAAAGGAACTCAAAACTCACCGAACTAACCAGAATCCAAACTAATATCATTGAGAGTAACTCAAACCCTTTCCGAACCAGACTCAAATCAACAATGTATATAAACTCAAATCATAATAATTTTCCATAAGCATGTTTTTTTTAAACATAATCCGAATTGACCCATTGGCCCGAAGATTATATCCGAATTTTGGCCCGAGCATAATGGGTCAACCCGTTTGTATTACCGGAAAATAAACAAAATTGATGAATCATTAAGAGGCCCTACTTGTATTTGTTGGTTTGCATGCTCAAACCCACCCAAGCCTCCTTGTATCCCACGGTCCATGATATATCCCGCCAATATCCTTGTATGATCCAACCCTATTAGGGGGCGTTTGGTTCATATAATGGCTCGAGTTTGAAGGGCATCGTGGCAATAAAGATACTATCAGGGAATGGCAATTAACCTGCAAGAAATCGGTTCGACTTTCTTTCCGACCACTTGAGGACTTTCGAGTTCCACCAGAATTTGATTGTACCTTTAATACAATATAGATTTAGTTCCAGTCTCCAACACGTATCTTTGATTCCTGTTTCTTTTACACGGTCTCCATTTTTTAACCTCAATATCTTTAGTTAAGTATTAATAAAAGTTATAAAAAGTTGATCATGTTTTTTTGTATACATCAATGAGAATATTTGGTCAAAGCTGCTTTAAAAGTTTGACCATAAAAAACAGGAACTATATTTTGAAACGAAAGAAGTAATGTACAACTTTCACATGATGTAGTAATTAAATTATGTACAATAGCAACTTGAAAAGTTCACACACATGCTATTATTGCTATACTTAACTAGTTGTACCCGTTTGAAGGGCCAACAAAATTGTAGGAGCCTTCGGCTGACCTACTCAAATTCACACTATTTGTTGCTCTTTTAGTTATATACATAACCTTCACCCTTAACCGCCCCTAATACCCATCCCACCCTAATGAAACAAAAAGTATTAAAAAAATGTACTTGTATAGGAGGTAATTGATCTTCCTCTCGAAATCTGAGCCAATGAGACTAATGGTAAGATCCCCAATCTCCCGCATTCCAAAATGACTTTGGAATAAATAGTAAACTCCTGATCTTTTGGACGCTCGATACAAGTGCGAGTCTTTATCCTCTACTTGTCATCCAGTATAAGTTCTTTCCGTGATAGAAAGTCAATCTGGAAAGACCATCTTATCTAAAAGTAAACAAACAAAAATGAAAAAGAAAAAGAACTTTATCCCCCCCCCTCTAATACAATTATGATATTGACTTAGTCATTCCTATGTTGTTATGGATAACAATATATCTTGGAAGTTCCTGAAATGCTACATCATAGAAGTATATATATACAATTCGGAGAAGCCTGCAAACAGAACATACAAAGTATGGGTTAGATATTACTAATCAATTGGTAGGTACAATCAATCATATTTCAAATTCATAAGCAGACAAATAGGTGACAAATTAAAGGTAACTTTGAACGTGTATTGACATTATTGGGACTAGGAAATATTACCTGTAAAATCCTGTAAGAAGATCCCTCTTTATCATTTAGAAAAAGAGTATGAACGAAAATGATCTCTAATAAGTTAAACTTTATACATATTTCACTTCTTCCTCTCTTCTAGCAACATCTTTTCATATCTTGGAAATCCCTTCTTACAAGCTGAATTAACCTACATATCACAATTCAGAGAATGAGAACTCATTTAGAGTTGCACCTAAAGAAGTTATTGGAAGTAGAAATTTACTATATGAAATCAATTTTAGCATAAAAAGAGTTTGTAGATTATATGACATGAAACATTATTTTACTGGAAAACAAAATGTGAACACTTGATTAAGAGAGTTTCATCATATAATGTAAAACTAATAAGACCCTTCATTATACAACGACGGCAACAACAAATCCTTATTAACATGAAATACATAGAAAAAAAAAGAATAAAAGCCTAATTTTCTCGAAAAACAACCTAATATTACAAATAATTTAAATTCACTAGTTACGGAATATATCATTATTGTTTTATTAAAAAGAATCAGTATAGCAACATGAATCTCATCTTCTATCAAACAGGTAGACCAAACTTGTGACTTTTTTTTCATTATCTTTTGAGTATATTTACGCAACTGTTTATCTTTTTTTCGTATTTTTCTACAACTAATTTACTATATTTATCTATTTCTTGTAATTTTATTGTCGTTGGCTTACTTACTTGACGATCTGACTGTCAGACTATCTATCCTAAGAATTTGTCTTAATATGATATCATAAGAACGAAGTCCTGAACCCCTTAACAGGACACATAGCCTACCTAGAAAGTTCTAAAATATAGTGCATAATTAATTTAATTACACAAGCAAAGGTGTCAATTAGTCAATTATAGATGATGCAACAACAAAGAAAGGATCCCAATACCTGATTAAAAGAGAACCTTATTATAGACAATGGCCTTTATAAATTGTCGAAAGGACATCATTTTCTACAATCCATTCAATCTTTCTCTTATTTATGATCAGAATTACGTCACTTAGGTGTGACATTTAGATTTACTAAACCATATTATATAAACTTGTTTTCTTTCTTCCCATAATTAGTACTACAAGTGGATTCTTCGACAAAAAACCTACTCAAATATCCTCAATATGTCCTCATCAATGGATAAACTCGTCCCCACCTTGCATATTCCGTAGACCTTAGGATATGTTCTTGCATTATTTTTTTTTCTTCTTAAAACAATAATACTAGTTTGATGTAGATATTAATGGACCAAATTAATTTTGGCCACATCAAAGTTCCATTGATATGGTTACACATTAAATTGTAGTTACACAATTTGAGATGATAACTAGTTATTAGGCCCGGGATACGCCCCGGATAAGAAAATTTTTCATTTATTAATATTATGCTTTAAGATAATAACACTAAATGTTATTTGGCCTAGTAGTTAAGACTTTAGTATATGTTCTTGAGGTCTCGGGATCAAACCCTATGCTACGCAATTTCTAGTTTTTTTTTATTGTTGTGAATTACATGGAGTAAAACTCTCTCAAGGAGAGCGCCACGTGACACCGTTCCTAATTTAGGCACGCCTTTTAATATATTAGTATAGATGAGTCATGACTTTTAGGTCAAGTTTCGTAGACAATATTCTAGAAATGTTATTTAGTGGCAGACTGGTAGGTTTTGACTGTATAATATATACTCCCAAAAATATTGAAATTTCGCAGCTATTTCGTGTGAAAGTAGTAGTCAATTTTAAGGTAAGACTTCTTCCAATTGCTTATAGGCTACTGCCAAATTTGATGATTCTTTGCCAAAGCAAGACTATATAAATTCAGCAGTCAGTTTTGTCCATCGAAAACAAAACCTAAAAAATTAATAATAAAATATATTTATGCCATATTTTAAAGATTTTTCTACTTTCTGTTTTAGTGTGAATTCAAAAGATTTTCCTACTTAGGGCATTATTCTCTTCGCCGATAAAACTACCGAATCGAACCGAATTGAGTGAACCAAGCAATGACGTAACCGGGCGAACCGAACCGGAATCGAATTAAATTATAACTAATTAATAGTAATGATTATCATTTAGGAACTGAACTGAACTGAACTAAACTGAATTGAACTGAACTGAACTGAAAATAACCTGGGGAGAACAGGCCCTTAGACTGTATTTCATATTTACTAGTTACTACTACTTCCTCGGTCGTGAATTACTTCCAACACGTTAATAAAAAAATGTGAGAGTTTTTTGGTCAAAGTGTTGCAAGTAATATAAAATAGAGGAAGTATTTGATAAAGCTGTAAATATTGTTTCTTTTTCACACCGCCTTACCCCATTATTAGACACGCATAATTTTACACTAACTTATGAACATATTTAATCTCGTATTTAGAAAAATAACAATGACCCACTCTCTCTTTACCTTGTTTTTTATTGCTAGAGTAAATAGGGAGATTATTACTAAAAACTAGAGGAAGTAGCATTGAAAAATGTAACTAAACCCTCTGTAGTTCTTTCAGAGATTTATACTACTGGTTATTTGGATGATTTGATTAGAAAATTTGGTACTACTAAGTAATATTCGTCAACTTTGGACAACATGCTACTATACTAATTTAGTATAGGAGCATTAAATTAATGTTATCTAATTCAACAATCATCCTCACGGAATCTCTTTAGAGTAATAGCTTGAGTCATGGCTTAGGTGGTTATAACTCAACAATCATCTCCTCACATGGAATAAAATCTTACACTTAAGAATTTTTAACTTTTGTCCTAACTTACAACCATGTGTTAAATATTATTTTTTATGATATATTTACATTTTATAGCTTTTACAATCATCTACTTTATAAAATAGAATCTCTCCTTTACATATTTAAAGTATATAAATATTTATGCATAGCTCTAAAAAGTAACAAAAATTCATATTTGAAACGGTAGATAATATATGTGTCGTAATTTTATAAATAAAATGGCCATATATAAACACCTTCATAATTAACTCAATAAATATTATCTGATCGATTAGGTAACACAGTACACAAAGACAATTCAAATTTGTCGAAATCAACTAATTCTCTTATCTAATAATTTTTTGAATAGTACTTATATTATTTTTTGTCAAAAATATTGATGTCAATTCTTTTTATAAAAAATAGCTAGTGTTCCTTTGCCTTAAAATAAAATCTAATTCCATAGCTTTGTGACATTACAACTTGTATGGCACCCCACTCTTGATTCGTTTATCTTCTTTTAAAGGTATATTACTGGAATTTAGTGTAATGCATCTTTTTAGAAATATCCAACAAATGACCAACTCAAGCCACCTAGCAGATAGTAGCCTGTAACTTCACTTTTTAGCTGCCATTTTTTAGTAATCAAGAGTATAATTTTGCACACTAATACTTTTATCAAGCACCAACCTACTAATTAATCATACAAGTCTATTATTCTTTGTCTCAAAATACTTGACTCAATTACTTATTTCATGGTTTTCGAGACAGATCATTATTATTTTTAGGTACATACTTCTATTAGCATGATATAAAAGTTATTACTTAATTTAAAAATCAACATTGAAATAAAACTAACAATCTCGTAATTGGAATGAAAGACAATCAAATAATTTTGAATAAACTACAGAATAAATTAACTAAAATACTTAAATTTTTTATCATTATTGACTTTGATGCATACGGTTCAAACAAAATTGTGAAAAAAAATCAATGTGTAGATTTTATATCCTTTTTTGTTTCATCGAGGGTTTTTCAACTTATAATGAATAATCAAGGGTCTTCTTTTCTATTTTTCAAGAAAGATTACTTGAGGGGTCAAACTTAAATTTCTCGAATTAATTTAATAAAATAAATAACGAAATTAAGAATTTAATTGGAATCGACTTGAAGAAAGTACTGGGTCCGACTCTACACAAATAGCATCCAGACATATATATTATATATAATAAAAGACAATTTTTATAATAAAGTAGATTTTATTTTGTTATTAAAATTAAATTAAGTTGCAATTTTTTTTGATTGGTAAGATCTAAGATGAACAACTTATGGTTTGCTATTGAACAAGGCCCGACGAGGTCCAGACACTTAGTAAGGGAAATCCTACTCCAAGTGAGTGGGACTCGAACCCTGACCTTAAGGTCAGGAGATGAAATCCGCACCAAGTGAGCCAAGCTAAGATTAGTAAATAAGTTGCAATTAGGTACTCGTAAAAATTACTCCAAAAAGTTAAAAAAGAGTTGAGGGTGACTCACAGCTTCAATGTCAATTTTGTAAACAAGAAGTTTTTTGCGTTCGCGACAGCTGGTCCTATAAGCAACAAACACGTGTCCAACAGCCAATATGTAAGAGCATAGGAAAAGTGCAACCTCGGTTACTCTAGTATACCCTCCTTTGTCACCAACATTTGCACCACCAAATACAAACGGAGCCTTTAATGAAACAAACACCAACGAAAGCACTGAACATATTGTTGCCACCCATAGATAGGGCCCACGTGACAACTTTGGCCCATCACAGCAACTATATACACCTATACATTTCAAATACTACCAATTATTTTCAAACCTCAATATGTAAACTTTAAACATAGGACTATATAGCCTATAGAAGAAACAAATACTAAAATCCTAAAATTATGCTTACATATAACGGTACAATTTTTTAGATCAATAAAGATTCAACTTGCAGTTAGTCTTAGAACAAATCCAATTATATTTTTAGGTGTATCTAAAGTAAAGTAAATCCAATTATTAAGTGGGCAAATAGTGTATATTTACGCCAATGCGTCACCCTTCATGTTCTAAAGCATGACATACACGCTATTTTGATATTATAAGAGTAATAAAAAAATATTTAGATAGATTCTACTCTTTCCGTTGAGTTAAGTTTTATGCATTCAGTAATTTACACGAGGTTCTCACGATTTTAACCATTAATAATTATACCTGAAAAGAATGTAAAGGGATTCCACAACTTTATTTTTCTTATATATAAATACAAAATATGGTTGAAATTTCCTAATTTTGACTTTGAAAAGGGGGTAATTTTTATTTTCATATTTCCCAAAGCTAGTTCAAATTCATCATAGTACCAAAGAACGAAGTATGTATTAAAATTAATAGATGAACTAGACTTTATTAATAGAAGTATGATAATGTATAACTTAATTAACCAACTTTACAAACTTATTTATGATTTATGAACAACAATTAGGCTACGTAGAAACACATAACATGAACATAGCTAACAACAATTATGTGCTAGCGGATTTTATGTAGTTCAACATGTCAACAATTTCACAAGCTAATCAATCTACACCATCAAACATGTTTCCATATATTAATTCTAATTAAGATAATTTAAGAATATGAGAAAAAAATTTACTTAATAAGTTAATATAGTGGAAAATCATGTGTAACGAATATAAACAAAGTTATCCCCTGTTCCTAAGGCAAAAAATAATTTCACTCTCAATTTTCATCAGTTCTATTTATTATGAAAATTCTTATGGTCTTACTAATTTGACCCACTTAAAATCTAGGTCCCATCTATTTTCGAACTTCATTAGCACGGAAACAGCCAGGGTTTCGAGAAAAGGAAACACTCATGTGAAACGAGAAACCTTAGGTTCTATTGTGAACCTATAATCCAATTTCTCCTACAGTCGTATTTATTACTATTGTACAATCTTTTTTTTTTTTTTTATCCATATGAGCCACGAAGGCAGTACAAAGTACAAAGAAGGGGAAGGGGAATTCGAACCTGTGACCTATTGTTCACAGCACCTCAATCTTAACCACTAAGCCAAGACATCCTTGGTACTATTGTACAATCTTATGATTATCAGAAATACATACACATATATTCCCTATGTTCTACCATAAATAAAACTCGTTTCTTTCGCACGCTAGAGTTTTTTGAGAGAAGCGTTTCATTTATTTCAGAACGGCGGAAGTATAAAAAAAAAAGAGCGGAAAACTTACAGATGATGACGAGGGATCGAAGGAAGGAGATCAAGGGAATATCAACAAGAGAGTATCTGAAATCATAATTAGCAAAGTGGTAGGAGAGAGATTGAGGAGAGAGAAAAGGGGAAGAAACAGAAAGTAAAGCAGAAGGAACAATTGTATCAGCAACAGCAAGAAGAACAGGAGCAGAGAAAAACAAAAAAGAGATTAACAAAGTAATTAAGAAAAACACAGTTTTTATTGCTCTAATCACTCTTTTTGATTTCTCTTCCTTTACAAATCCCATGTTTTCTTTTGTTTTTTTGAATTTTTGGAGAACAACAAGAAGAAAATAAGAGTGAGAGAAATAATATTATGGAGGAAGAAAGAAGAAGTGTGGGAAGGTTTTTAAGAGGGTTGGAATAAAAGAGGAGAGAGAAAGAAGGCGTTGAGAAATTTGACCCAGAGGAGAGAGAAAAGAAGAGTCGTGGGGAGGGTGGTGAGGTGGAGTTAATTAAAAGACAAAGGTTAGGAAATTTACTTACGCGGACGTTACTCGTCAAAAAAAGCTCATTATTCTTTCTAGACTTAACAACGACAATAACTATAAAAGTCTTTCTCATACTACAAATTCTGATAAATATATATTATTTGTCTTTTCATTAAATTGTAGGAGTACGAGTAGGTGTTTTAACTTGCTTATTAAGGAGTACATCGCAATGTTTCAATGGCACAATATGAGTTCAATCATCGTACACTCGAGTGCATAGTCGGTAAAATAGTCTCGAACTCGTTGGTCCGATCCGAAATACTAGACCTGGGACCAACATTTTACCTGAAAATGGCCACCCAAAAAAGAACCGAAACTTGAAGTGTCCCGAAAATAATAAACCGAACCGACCCGAATATAATAATGAAGTATTTTTCACAAACATTAATCTATGTGTTTTATTTATTTGCAAGACAAGAAAGTTGACCATATCCGAATGGACCTGACCCAAACCAACACGAACCGATCCAATGTTGACATGACTCATCAAACATGCATCTGTCCCTGACCCGAACACAATGTTGAATCAAACATAACCCGTCCCGAATGATCCTACCCGTATGACCCGTTTGCCACATCTACCCGAGTGTACCACAATTTTCGCTCATTTGGAACTCTCGTTCTTAATACATTTTACTCATTTGAATGATTTCAATTGAACAATGAGCAAAAAAATTTGCCTTTGGATGTATCATGCTTATTATACTATACGGGTATATGAAAAAATTTATAGGGTGACATTTTGATTTTTTGTGTGTTTGCGGTACTCATAACTTTATGGTAATTATGTGAGAATGATTTGTTTGGTATGATTGAATTTACATAAAATTTGAATAAGTTAATAATTGAAAGACAAGGGTGAGTGAGAAAGATAAAAAGATAGCATATACTTCCTCCGTTTCTTTTTAAATGCAACAATTGACTTTCACGCGCAACGAGGCATTACTTTTACCATAAATATCTATAATTACATATAGGTAAAAGTTATAAAAATTACATATTATGAAAGTAGGTCACGAGACAAATCTAACAAGATTTCACTTGACTATATTTTTCATTATGTACAAATCACAAATCTTAGTCAAAGTGATAGGTGTGAATAGTGAAAAAGTCAAATTGTTGCATTTAAAAAGAAATGGAGGAAGTATTTGTTATAATTTGGGATTCCATCCATTAGAGGCAGCCATTAGCATGAATCCATTAGAGGCAGCCATTAGCATGCAATAATTTTCAAGCACTACAATGGCCACAAAATGAAAGCGAAAAAATAGATTTGGAGTATGAGAGAACTCCAAATGTCAAAGGTGAATCAGTTAAGGAATGAGAACTATAGCCAACTAGCCAAGCAATGAACTCGACCCACGAATGCGATGTAGACCTTGTTTTGCAAGCAAATTAGCAACAATGTTTGCGCTTTTGCATTTTATGAATGATGAAAATATGAATCTCAAGTTTGAAGATATTGAGGTTGAGGTGGTGAAGTAGTGGTACCGCTTTCCATCTCATATCCCTAAGGTCTAGGGAGTCAAACCTCATGAAATTGTCGAATTCCCCTTATCCCCTTCATTAACTTCGATTTTACTAATGATTAAATTTGCTTTGTTGAATTTTCTATTGCGACGAGCATTTCTTTGCTGCGAGAATAAATCAATTGAAAAATGGGATAACATGCTCGATAGGGCATGAGTTCTAATGTCATAAGCGTTTCCTCGTAGGAACGCCTGCGCTGCCAAGAAGGTAAAAGGCAAGAATGATTTAAAACGATTTCTGTTTGCAACAATTAAGTCAACCTCTTTTATGCCACAATATACAAATTGGGAGCTAGTTAGTCTCAAATAACATTTGTTTTGAGTTGAATTAAAACTGCTTCAACTTATAAGTACGAATCCAATTTTTAACCACATATGCATATATAAAAGAAAATACAAATATTTCAAAACAAGATGAAGTCTCATATATTAGAAAAGTATTGAGAATCAGCTTTTACATGGAACTCACCTTAGATTTGGATAGTATATTGCTCAACGTACTAGAATTCTTTATCCTTAATTAAAAAAAGAAAAACTTCTGATTTCTAAACAATTGTAGTCAAGAACCATAAAATAAAAACTTTTCAAATTTCTCACTAATAATAGGAATAAGAAACAGTAGTACGTGTTGACTTTTTTTTTTTTTTTTATTAACACACACCAAAAATCGTTCAAATCATTTTAAGCTCTAAGTCAAAGATGAACATTCCCACATGCATGACTTACGAAACAAGAAATTATCACCAAATCAAAGGACTATATAATAAAATCATTTAGAAATTAATCATGTTGACAATTTAAACACAAATTTGAAGATGATTAAGATCACGATGATTGGTGAAATGTACTATATCCCTTACTTAGGGCACGTTTCTCCCAACTTATTTTCGGTTCGATTCGGTTGATTCGATTCGGTTCAATTCGGTTCGATTCTAAATGATAATCATTATTATTAATTAGTTATAATTAATTCGGTTCAGTTCAGTTCAATTCAGTAGTTTTATGCCGAAGAGAACAACCCTAATTAAGTTTCATATATTGATGGAAGCAACATCATACAATGGAAGATAGGCCGAGAGTGGTGGAACCGTCCCCATGATATCATGTGATCACATGCAAAAGTTTTGTCCTTGTGAGAATCTCCCTAGTATCAAGCTTATTTCTTGTTGTTAAATGAAATGATAATATTTCGGTGCGACACAAATTCCAATGTTGGTACGTTCATAGTAACTGAAAGGCAATATAATTTTTAGGTTTTATATTGTGAAACCCAAGGGACTTAATTAACGAAGAATAAACAAACCTATATATACAAGCCTACAACCTGTATCGTAACAAACTTATGACACAGTGTTGGCGTCTCATCGTGAGAGCCAAAATGGCCTCTTATAAGAGCATTTTGGTATTTTCGCACAAAAAGACAAAAAACTGACCCTAAACTTTAGTACCAACTTATACCAAAGTTCGGTAAAATTGGTACCAATACCAAAATAACTCTTACTTTGGTACCCAAGTGTAAATGAACTTTGATATCAACTTTGAGCTTTGGTACCAGTTATACGTACTTTGTTATCAACTTTGAGCTTTGGTACCATTAATACTAAAGTAACACTTACTTTGGTACCTCCAAATATCAAAATGAGAGGCCATTTTGACATCTCACAATGACACACCTATTCAGCCTCCAAACGTATATGTACAACTAGTTTTCTATGTGACAAGTCACTCATTTAATAACGTTATTGATGGATTCAAATATTTTGTTATAATTCTAAAATACTACTAGTGCTTATCAACACCTCCATTTCGGTAATTGCTCGTCTATGCATTATCAATGATCCACGTCACATTATAAATAATAGTATGGCGCCTGGTGAATCATATGTAAAAGAATGACATTTATTTTAGGAGTTAGAATATATGGTAACTTAGGAAAATTCACATAACCTATACTATCAAGTATCATACATCTAGATGTATATGCACTTAGGTGGCGTATACAAGTATTGGCTCGATCTAACCAAGCTTGCTTGGTGGAGTTGGTAGGGAACTCACCTTTGAGGTCACAAGTTTGAACCCCACCACCTACTTGTGCTTGGGAGTCGGGATTCCCTTATCCCCATACTCTCAAGTGTTGACCTGTGTAGTTGGACTGACTTGCGAGAAGTGTTGTTCAAGTAGGGTCGATCTTTTTTTACGAGGGGGTCCCTAGTGGGGGCCCAAAAAGAAAAAGGAGTATGAGCTCGATCTTTCCTTTTTCCATGATCGACATAATTTAACTAAGACAACAAATCAATGGTACTCATTAATTACCCCCGTACTCGCTATGTACACACTTAAAGCGTAGTTCACCTTAGAGCGATCATCTCCGGCCCGGCCCGATTTTTGGGCGGGTTTGGGCGTTTTTGTGGCCCAAGGGCGGGCCGAACCCGGATTTTTTTTTAAACAGGCTTTGGACAAGCCAAAAAACACTTTTTAACCCGAAAAAGCCCACTCGACCCGGCCCGAAATAACTGGCTTTGGGCACCTTTTTTTGGCCAAGATTTGGGCCCGGCCCGGTCAATGGGCAATTTTTTTAGGCGCGGCCTGGTCCGAACCCGGCCCATGATCACCTCTATTTCACCTATAACTATTAGAGATCTTGTGAGGTATGAGTAAGACCAAACTCTTTTCATCCCATCCAAAAATTGAAGGTAATAAACTCATGAATTTACGACATTCCAATAATGTTGCTACATTACTATTAGAAGCTAAGCTTATATGGCGTATAAACTTTACAAAGCTAAGCTTAGCTTGCATAAAGAATGAGGTCACTACAATTTTTGTTTAATGTTTCTAATTGCCAGCAGTTAGGTACTGTTAATACAGGTATTAAGAAATTCAAAGGTAAGTAGAGCAGCCCATGCCAGCCACCACGGTCATCCTCATGCGTTCATGTAGCACCTGATTCAACGAATCTCCAAGTGTTGCTTTTGGTAGATTTACAAGATATAGTTTCTTGACTAATACTCCCTCCGATCTTTATTAGTTTTACCCCTATTCCTTTTAAGTTTTAAGGGTGTCCCTTATTAATTTACCCCTTTCTTTTTTCTTATTTTTGAAATGGGCCATAATGCTTTTCATCACACATACATTCATCTTTAGTATAAATTAATCTTTTCTCTCTCTTAGTATACCCCCACAATACTATTCCTCCTAAAACTCGCGAAAAGGAAAGGGGTAAGCTAATAAAGATAGGAGGGAGTACTAGTTTATATTTTACATTTTCTTTCTAATACCTATCTTGTCTTTGGAATTCAGCTAAATATTTCAAACTTCGGATCGTTCATCCCCCTTCGTGCATAGAAGTCACTTAGGTTCTGTTTAGTTCAGTTCATACAAATTAAGTTCAATTTAGTCTAAATGAACAGAGCCTTACATTTAAACAATTTTTTTGGCAGGTTTTGCACAAAGATAAAGAAAAATAGGGAGGATCGATGATCAAAATTCGAAGTTAACTTTTTGGCCATAGTCTGTCGGCAAGTTAGGTACCTTTTTTAGAACAGGCAAGGTAGGATCATTTGATTGAGTCATGAGGTCTAGTATGAGAAATTTCCTATGATAATAAGTGATGAAAATGATATTGTTATATATGCATGTAATCCTATGATAATGACTCGTTTGATAGGCGGTGCTAAATGAGTAAATGGTAGTAATGATAATGAGCCCATGTGTATTTTAAAATGAATATCCTCAACTTATTACCATGGTAATGAAATCTCAACCCCATATATGGAATATTCTTCACAATTTTTATTCTCAATCAAGGGTACAAATTACAATGCATAGGCCCACTTCCATCCATTGCTCATCTCCTCTTCTTTTCCAACTTCGATCTTTCCAACTTCGATCAACTGAACCGGGACTCCCATGTCACTAATTGTCTAACTGACATGAACGATTTTACAAGTTACTATCTCACCAAGTTTAAAACATTACAATTAACCACTGAATCACATAGAATTGAATTTTTTTTCACAAAAGGATAGAAAAATAGGCTATTAGCTAATAACAGAACAATCTAATCCTTCTTGATGATAAGAGAACATATTACTACAAGAAGGGAACCAATACAACATAAAAGGGGTTGGAAATCCCAAGTTAGCCATGAAATATGAATAAGATCCCGCTCCGCATCATCACTAATGACGTTACAGATCGACCACATAATCTTCCATTTATGGAGGAAGGGGGAAACCTTATGCACATTCAAAGTTTCAAACTATTTGTTAAATGTTAAGGGAAAAACCTTCTAGATTGTCTAAATCCATTTTTCTAGAAATGCTCCATAGCCTCAATTCTTCAATAAACTTTATAACAGCCCAATCCATTGAGCTATGTTGAAGCTTTCTCCTGTAAAGCATACAGCCTTACACTATTCGGATGAACCAAATAAGATCCAAATCCTTTTTACATAGATTAAGATCGTTAATGAAATCTCTAGAAAGGGAATCGAAATTAGGAGAGCTCAAACCATCTTCTTCCACTAAGATCGCAATTACATCCTTAATTAAATTGCAACCAAAAGCGAGTGAAAAGAATATTCACATGAATGGGTACAAACTACAAAGGTGCTCTCTATAGGCACAAAAACCATACTTTTATCGAGACGATCTTTAGATGGTAGACCATCAATACAAGCTTTTCAAAGAAAATTGTTTTATTTTCGGACGAAATATCAAGATGCCAAATCCAAATATAAGTAACTTCGCCAAGAGCTAGCCAGACACCTAATTAGATGGAAAAAGAGCCATCCAAAGACCCAAAAGAGTTTGTCTTTTGTCAAAGTTGTAGGAATATACATCTTATCTTTTGGAAGAATAATAATGGCAATATTTGCAACTTCCCTATTCCAAACAAAAAAAAGGGGGAAAAACATGTGGGCCTATAACACTGAAATATAGCACTATGGGTTTAATTCAAACATTTCACAGGTTGTCTTGTCCCAAACAACATACTACAGTTTAGCAACTTGCGTCTCGTATAAGCTCATCAAATCTATAATGTATTCCCTACATGATCAATTGAAGTGTTGTCACTTGTGGTCTTGTGGAAATGTTTGGATTCTTATTTATACAGCATGGATCATATTGTTTTGTCATTGTCGAGACAAAATGTTTTGAGAACTTCGTTTTAAAACAAATATACCTGTATTCAGTAATCACAATTAATACCACACTATCTTTTTCTAGGAGCACTATATAATACCTTTGTTGTCAGTATTGTCTACGGTATTAATAATCACATACTTCTATATATTTTTTTGGATTTTTTGTCAAAAACTACCTATTTATTGCAAAATTTTGAAAACAACTACCTAATAAGTCTAATTTTTAAAACAACTACCTTTTATCATGTTTTTTTTTGTTAGCACTACCAATACACAGTAAACGTTAGTAATTCCGTCTAGTGGGCCTCACTTGACAATTCCCTCCATTTTAAAAGATATAAATTTATCGATTTTTTTGTCAAAAACTACCTATTAATTACAACTTTTTGAAAACAACTACCTTTTATCATTTTTTTTTTGTTAGCACTACCCATATACAGTAAACGTTAGAAAATACCGTGTATTGGTAGTGCTAACAAAAAAAAACATGATAAAAGGTAGTTGTTTTAAAAATTAGACTTATTAGGTAGTTGATTTCAAAAAGTTACAATTAATAGGTAGTTTTTGACAAAAAATCTTATTTTTTTATCACATTTCCTTCCATCGTAATATTTTTTTTAAAAAATAATATGTTAAGAGTATAGCTCAGCATAGACCCGATCTAACTTTCATACTCTCATCATTAAGATCAACAAATTCTCTCAGTTGAACTTCAACAGTGCAGTTTCTCTACTGCTACTAGAGAAAGCTCTATCACAATAATGTGCTTGAGTGGCATGAAGCTACTAAACGAAAGCTAACTAACGTATCTAATCTAGTGGCAGCATGTGGATATCAAACGGATTCTGCCCTGGGGAGAGCGGCTGAGACAAATCAAGATCTTGTGTATTAAGGCCCTGTTCTTTTGGACTTATTTTCAGCAAAAATATGTAAAAATAAGTTCAGTTCAGCAAAAATAAGTAAAAATAAGTTCAATTCAGCAAAAATAAGTTCAGTATTACTATTAATGTTGTAATTATTATTTTTGTTTTCAATATTACTATTAATATTGTTATTATTATTAATATTATAATTATAATAACGATGAATTTGTAATTTTTTTTGTATTTTTGTATTTTTTTATTTTATTTTTATTTTATTTTTTTATTTTATATTATTTTTTATTTTAATATTTTTATTATTTATTATTTATTATTATTATTATTTTTTATTATTATTATTTATTATTTATTATTTATTATTATTATTATTATTATTATATATTATTATTATTATTTATTATTATTATTATTATTATTATTTATTATTATATTATTATTTATTATTATTATTATTATTATTATTATTATTATTTATTATTATATTATTATTTATTATTATTATTATTATTTATTATTATTTATTTATTTATAATTATTATTATTTATTATTATTATTATTTATTATAATTTATTATTTATTATTATTATTTAGCAAAAATAAGTTCAGTTCAGCAAAAATAAGTAAAAATAAGTTCAGTTCAGCAAAAATAAGTAAAAGTAAGTTCAGTTCAACAAAAAATAAGTAAAAATAAGTTCAGTTCAGCAAAAATAAAATAAGTTCAGTTCAATTCAGCCAAAATAAGTTCAAAAGAACAGGGCCTAACTTACATGGAGGTGGAACTAGTTATCCCACATTTGAAAAAACAGAGAGACAATGACTAACATATAATACTTACGGGCTACTCCACATATTTACCAATTGGTTTTAGGATGTGGTCAAACTCTGAGTGGGAGATCACAACAATGATCAATTTAACAATTGACATGATGTGACATAATTTTTATACTTCCTCCGTTCTATAATAAGTGAAACACTTCTCTCTTTTATGTGATAACTTTTTGAGAAAAGTGTTTCAGATATTTCAAAACGGAGGAAGTATCTAGTATCTACAAAGTAGAAATACTAGTAATAACATTATTACCTATCAGTCTGTTATTATTATTTTGACATTAAAAGAGTGATGGAAGGTATATATGCATGAATTGTATCGTTGTGGTCATCGTGAGCATCATGGAATATAAATATTGTATGATCGAGTAATGGACGTAATATAATATTAATGCCTATACAAGTAGTATACATCCATTAGATGAGTATCACCTAAAAAAAACACTTGATGAGTATGTTATAATAGATAACCAAATAACTCATTATGTCACCGCTTTTGTCATAATTGGCCACTCTAATACAAATTAGATAGCCACCAATAATTAAATAGGAAAGAACTTCTAGAAAGAAAGAATGACGAAGAAAACAGAATCTTGAATCGCTGATATATCATATAGTATGAGCCACCAAAGCAGCCTTTTTTCTCTCCTTCGACTATTGAAGTCAAAATGATCAACCAATTTTCACATTTTCCTCGATTTTATGCTGAAAATATTGTTCCCCTTTGCCAGAAGGTGGCTCCATATTACATGAGTTTATGCACTATTTCATGTTGTCATATCCATATTGGCTTTCAAGTTTGATGGAGTGCACGAATAATTTGACTGTGCTTTCAATTTTTCACGATGTTAATGTTAATTGTGTGAAAACTAAAGGTACTAAAGTGGAATATATCATCCAGTTACAAAGTATATAAGCTATTTATAACATATATATGCAACAATTATATCACGTGGTAATAATCCCCTCACACAAACCCGAAAATATAGAGGGGGTAGAATATTTGGTTAGGAAAAAATTGTGTCTACCCACCTACCCACCACTAATAAAGACTTGTTGAGGGTTATGGTAATGGAATCCAACTCGATAAAACTATTATTTTTTAATGCTCTATTAGTAGTGGGTTCATGAATTGTCTATCCGATGGGTACGTGTAGCAATGTCCATTTGGTTATACCTCATAGAATCTACAACGGACGCATAGAAATTTCTTTGTGTCTTTCCAATGAGACTTGTAGTATAAATTATTGGATATTTGGATTTATCTAGGCGCATAATAAAATTCTTTTATTTGTTACTTTTTCCATTTTCTATTACTTGCACTGTTTCCCTTTGCACAAGAACCTAGGAGATGAGAGAGATAGAGAGACTAAAAGAATAAGAACCCCATATACTAGGAAAGAAAATATACTGTCAAAAATAAAATGTTGCAAGTAATAAAGAATTGTCAAAAATGTATAACATTACGAGTAAAAAAACGGAGGAGGTATAATTTATCATATAGTATTTGTTAGAACTTAGAAATAGGTAATGAAATTGCAAGTTGCAATCTTAGTTTAAAGTTTAAACATAGTGAGGGTTTAACAAGATACTTTCTCCTTTCTTTTATTATTGCAACATTTCCCTTATTTGAAAGTTTCATATTAATTGCAACATTAGTAAATTTGACTATGTTTTCTCTTTAACTCTCTCCTTATCACATGGGTCCCTTTTTTCATCTCTCTCATCTTCTTAAAAAATGTACAACCCCTACATGTTGCAATTATTAAAGAACGGATGAAGTATTAAATTTATTTTGTAAAAGGAAAAAAACAAGTAATCTATTGTAAATTTGCAATCTTACTTTAAACATGGTGAGGGTTTTACCAACGTTGTACACTAGGAGTACATGACATTATAAATAGTTTGTAGTTGGCTAATGGGCCTCAACTAGACTAAATACAATCTAGAAAAGCCAGCCCATCGAACTAAAAAGAACTTGGGCCTAGTATTTACTGATGGAGGCTGGCATGTATATGTTGTTTGAAAGTGGGATGTGGGCCTTGTGAGTTATCCATCCCCCATTTTATTTGCGGTGATGAGGCCTTGTTACGAAGGTCAATCATAATGTGAAGAATGATTTTTCATGAAAAATTTCATCTCAGGAGAATATTTGCAACGAATATCAAAATATGGAACCAATTCTTTCAAGTACGTTTAAATCTTCCTTTAACTAATTTAAGTAGAAAATCGATGAATAAAACGGAACTGGAAGCAGCCACAGAGTAAGTTGAATATAATTTCAACTAATTTAGCAACTACGAACAGTAAGACATAAGACGCGGAAACATATTCCGTCAACAAGATGCGTGTGCATAGTTGAGCATGTAAAGGCTTTAGAGCTAATTCAAATCAAACCACTTGAGAAGAAGATACACAGACAAACCTTGAAAGATACCCTTGTTTAATTCTTCTAATTTGTACCTGGATTATTGCCATGGTTTTGAGTTGTATTCGTGCCATTCATTGATGTTTGCTGCTGCATTGTCTGTATATTGTCTTGTGACAAACTCGGTGGTTGTGTCTGTATAGGCACTCTTCCCACATTCTGCACTCTTTCACGGCGCTTGTCATACCGTGGGCGTGACCTAGTTCTAGTATTCTGCTGCCTGTCACTATAATCATACTGTGGCCTTCGGATAACCTTCCCATCAATAAAAAGATCACCTAAAGATCAAAGTCATGCACTATTTAGCATTTTAGCTGCATTAACAGCTAAATAAAAAAGAATGCTTTGTGAGGCATCAATCACTCACCTCCGTAATCTTTATTTGGCACGTCAAGATAAGAATCAGGCAAGACCCAGAGAACACCAGGTAACGCTGTTACAATAAAACAAACCAGACGCTGATTACTTGATCCAGCTGACGCAAATTCAAACGAGGGTCTCAGCCTCTCAGCCAATAGTATATATATAGTGACAGTTATTTGCACAGGTAATGCTAGTTAAGATTATTTAAACTCGGAACAAAAAAGCAAAGGCAAATTTACCTTAGAACTTATAGAAGCAGCATATAAAATCACTCTCAAACCCAAATCAAGCATCAAAAGAGTTTATAAAACAAGAGCACAATTAACCTAAGGTGGAAAGTACGCTACATGCTAAAGTGTTTGGGAGTGGAGCAGATTTCGGTGCATAGCCCCTTTATGGGACATCTCTCAGAGGCGCATGTGTTGTCTTTTAAGGACAGGTTTCTATGGACAGCCAGAAAGTGCACTTGTGAGGAGCTGTGACTGTTTGCTTCTCTACCAACAGGAACAAGGCTATATTTGTAGATGGATTTGAAGGCCACAACCCTGTCAATATTGCAGCGTGTTTTTTAGCTATGTGGCTGGCTATTTCAGGTATGCTGCTCAGGCTATTCCCAGTGCCACAAAATTCCTAACAAATTGTAATAAACTCATAACTCAAAAGCACATTAAAGAAAAGAAAAACTGATCTTTGATTGACAATATGAAGATTGACAGCAAAAAAAAGGTAGTAACAAGCATTCGAAAGGCTTGTTTCTCTCCCAACACTAAACTACTAGTCCTCCAATAGTTTCTTCATACCCCTTCCTCCCACTAATCTATTCAATTTATAGAGCTAATTTACTTAATCTCCAAGCTAATCTAATTATATTGCACCCCCCATATTACCCCTCCCCCTAAACCCAATGCATAACACAAATTCCGCTTGGTCTCCTCCTTCGCAGCGAAGATAAATACTGGTGCAGCCATGTTTGAGCGTGGTGGTGTTGGTTTGGATGCTGCCATTCGTGATGAACATGGAGGGATTGTGGCTATGCTCTGCGGCAATTGAAGGTCAAATGCGATGTGGAAATGGGGGACTAGCTGCTGCATATTTGTGGTTAGGATTAGCAAGTAGACTGAATTTTTCTTAGGTCATTCTCAAGGGTGATGCCATGACAGTGTTACGTAAAGTCAGATTTAGGAGTAACCGCCTCAGTACGTCTTTTTTGTTTTGTGGGTGACATTGTTAAATTTAGTTCAAATATCACAGCTTTTTCTTGTGTTCACTGTTCATGTCAAGAGGGCAGGGATTACAGTTGCTTAACGTATAGGTCGTTCTACTTCCCCCAACGAGAGGATGTTGTATTAACAGGAAAAATCCCTCAAGGTATCATTGCCTTGCTGAAAATTGATAATTTCTAATGATTCTCCACTCTTCTCTCAGAAAAAAAAAAAGAAAGATAATCGCCTTAGATATTGACTAATAAAAACAGTAAAACCACTACTCAATTTCGTGGATGCTTCAGTCATGTACAAAAAGCCTTTTTTCTTCCATTTCAGACAAGTACACCTGGAATATTGAAGGAGGAGAGAACGACGACGCATATCTTAATTCCATCATGCTAACAAAGAACTAAAAAGCTACAAACAAACTTCCACACCATACAGCTCAAGATCCTTCCATCACTAAATTTAATATATGCCAAAAACAAAAGCTAGTTTATTTAGACCCTAGATTAGAAAGGTCCAGCATCTCAAAACCTAAAAGGCTAAAACAAACACCTGATTGGCAAATCTTATCTTAGGAATTATGACAATATCTCTAGTACTGAGGGAAGGGGAATCCTTCAAGGTTTTGGCTCGCAATAAAGCTAGGGTCCTGATAAAGCAATATATACTATCAAAGCGAAATCTTCACAACAGCAAAAGAACACTAACATAGTGGCATTCTAGGAAATGTGCAAGCCATAATCTCCTACAATAAAGAACCCTACAGTAAGACATTACCTTGCAAAATGAGACATATTATTTAGAAAATGTGCAAGCTATAATCTCCTACAAATTAAGAACCCTATAATGAAACATCACTTTGCAAAATCAGGCATATTATATTATTATTTCCACCAAACTAAAACCACTAACAAAACATATCATTACAATGTAGCACGGAAACAGCTGGGATTTCGGAAATGGAAACGTACCCAAAACAGAGGATGTCAATTACCGCAAAGCCTCAATAGTGCTACCTCTCACATTTTTTGCACATTTTATATTTGCACATCTTACATTTGCTCATTTATGTAACGAATGTGCAAAAAAGTGCTTGGGAGCACATAGTTCCAGGTGCTCTGAATTTGGACAATTACGAGAAATTAAAAGAGCTTAAACCCTAAACCCGGAAAAAAGTATCAAATACCTTTAACTTTGTAAGAAAGTTCCTCAGAAATCAAAGCACCAAATCCAGTATAAGTAGTAGTACAAACAGAGTAAATCTTCTTCCTCGCCTCTTCCTCACTGCAAAAAAAAAAAAAACAAATCAACAAACACAATAAAAACCCATAAATCAAAGAAAACAAAAAACACCCACAACAAAAAACGAAAAACCCAGAAAAAAATCAACAACCTTCCAACAACTTGAGCTAAAACATTAACATAAGAATTGATCATTTCTTCATCAGAAGGTTTAGGATCATTAGGAAACTCCATAACAATAAGCCAATGTTCATAATCACACCCATCTAATAATATGGTTTCTTTAGGTGGGCGGTTAGTCCAATTTGGTGATGGGTCGTTAAGTGGCGAATAACCCGACCCGGATGTCTTGAAACGGGTTTGAATTGGAGATGAGGTTTGGGTGAGTGAGGGTTGAAAATGGGGTTGAATTGAAGAGAGAGAAAATCGGGTTGTAGGAGAGAGAATTGAAGAGTTTCGTGATAATGTTCGAGTTAGAAGAGTTGTGAGGGTTCGACGGGTCGCCATTTTTGGGCGAAGTTCAGTGATGAGTGCCGGAGGAAGAGAATGCGAGAGAGGAGAGAGATTTAGGGTCTGTCCGGCGTAAACCTTTGATGTAGCTTATATTTTTTTTTTTTAAAAGAGAAATTTCATTAATTGAAGTCAAACGGCATCTACAATAGGTATTAAAGAAAAATAAGATACAATTAAACAAGGCTAAATCAAATTCTATCATTCTGATATAGTTTGGGAAGAACATTCTTGATCGAGTCATGTTGAACGCATCCGATATTTCAATACCTTCATGTTGAGTCTCGAACTTCAACCAATAAGAACAATTTCTCATACCTAAAAACAAAAAAAACCATACTCACAACTCCCAGAAGGGAGAAGGATATTTCCAGAATAGAAACTAAAACCCCATAACAGGGTTTGAAAAAATCTCATAAAGAGAGACTAATTTATTAAACAAAACAAGAAAATGAACTAAAAACTGAAAATAAAAGGGGAAAAGGGGCTTACCATGGATGAAATCATCCATGGCAGCCTCTAACTGATGAAGAAGGGTAGGGGAGGCTAGGGTTTGAGAGAGAAAGAGAGGGTGGCGGCTTAATTTTTTGGTAACTTGATGTAGCTTATATGGTGGACACGTTAGTATATAGAGTATGGTGCGCAAATGTACATGGATAACAAGCCAAATAAACATATGTATATGGATAATTGACAAATGTTCATCGTTATTAGTTTACGTGTAGATAATCTAGTCCTTCATGTTCATCATGAGTAAGGTTTTCTTCCTATGGACGTGTATATGTACAAAGTTGGGGTTGTAATTTAATTAAGAAAAATAAGAGTGTTTGATTAGATAGTGATATGAGTAACTTTTTGTCATAGAGCCGTATAGGTAGTATTTGAGTAGTGTTTGTCGAAAGCTACGATTTGTAGCTTTTGGGTTAGTGTTTAGGGTTATATAATTTATACTAAAATTTGATTTGAGTACTCGACTAGTTATTTGTGAACAACTAATTTGACATCTTATCTTACCGAAAATCAATGTTTTGACAACTAACCGCCAATAGTTGTACACCGACTACTAACAGTAACCAGCACAGCTAACAGCTACTCTCACAACTAAAAGCTACTACATCTATCATTGTCGAACACGTTAGTCTCATAAGTAGATACTAGGCCCAAGTTCGATGGGTTGCCTGGTCCAATGATTTTTTTTTATTGTAGTGATCATAGTTGCGGCCCAATAGCCCAATACCAAATGATGGTGACTTTTTGGTGGGCAATAAGGAACAATTATTTTCGATAAGTTAACCTTTGCGCGTTCTTCTTAAAATAAGTCAACATTTCGATTAACTATGAATAAGTTAACCTTGTATCTACTTTTGCTATAAATGAGTTAAATCACAATGTCATCCTATTAAGATGTGACACGTATCATAATTTCAACGTCATTAACTCGTTTACAGCAGAAGTAGATACAAGGTTAAATTATTCTAAGATAATTAAAAGATTGACTAATTTTGAGAAGATCGACCAAAGGTTGACTTATTAAAAACAATTTTACTCAATAATAAATTATGGTGATAGGGATGAAATTATTTGTAACTAGCTTTATATGCACGCGATGCGTGCGAAAGCAGTTATAAAGTTCATGTATTGCGTAATAATATGTACGAATTTTTTTTCACAAAGTTCAGTATATTTTTTTAAAGAAAAAACACACGAAAATTGGATAAGTTGTTATTTTTTTTGTTAGTTGAGGGCATACATGTAAAAGAGAGTGGACACCAAGTCTTCCCCTCTTCGGTTACATGTTAGAGATTTGCAAGGAATATGACAATATCCCTTGCCTGTTAGCAATTTAGCATGGTACTTTAATCTAATCCCCAAATATGTGATTCATTCTCATTCAATACTATCTTCTTGAGTGGTAATAAATGGTGGTAATAGGACAAAAAACCTAGCCGCAATTCCAAAAACCTCTTCCCCCCAGCGAACCCTAAGCGAAAAACAAAACCCTTCGGGGCTCGACGACCGCCTCGGCACGGTGGTCGTCGAGCCCCTCCCCCCTTTTTTTCTCATTTCCCTTTCGATTGCTGGTCGTCGTAGTGTTGGTATCCGCTGTTAGTAGTCGTGTTTATCTCGTCGTCGCTGGTTGGTCACTCCTCTGTTCCACGTTTTTTGGTTTTTCAGTTTCGTTCCCCTTCCCTGTGTCGAGTCTTACCCCTCCCTTGTCCTTCGTCTCCCCCCTCTCCGGCTTCCCCTCCCCTGCTCTTCGTTTCTGTTTCCTGTTTTGGTTTTAAGTTTTCGTTCCTTTTCACCCAGTTTTCGTCGGCCTAGTCTTGTGTTAGAGTCACTGGTTTCCCTTCCCATCCCCTGCTTAGGTGGTTTTGTGGTCCGGTTGTAGCGTTTAGTGGTCCTAGGTTTGTTGCGTTGGGCTTCCCTTCCCCTTCCCCTATTACGGTCGTCAGGCTTCCCTTTTCCCCCTCCATGGTTCGCGTTACTCCCCCACCCTCCCCTGTTTGGTCTAGTTCCCCTTCCCCATCCCCGGAGTCCATCTTGGTCGAGTGCTACAATGAACGTCGTACTCGCGGTTTTAGGTGTTTTAATGTTCGTTTTACGTTTCAGGTTTAGTTCAGTATCTTTCAGATCCAATAACCCTTGTCTTTTTGTGTCTGAATGTGCTTGGGTGTTTGTTAGTAGTGATTGGTGGGCAGTGCAAGGTTCAGGAATTCGAGTGTTGGTCAAGATGAGAGGAGGTTCTCAATTTAGATCTGTTGTGCGTCGTTCTTCTAGATGTGGGATTGTGAAGTTGGATCTTCGGATCCATAAGTGGGGCGAAGTTCATCAATCTAACTCGCCCCAATTTCTCGTGATGACTTCATGTGTCATCACACCTATAAAATGCATCTTGCGGGAGGTCCTCCAATTTGATTTGGAGCAAGTTTCGACCTCCACATATTTCGAGTTTCAGTCCAATGAGACTAAACTCCGGGTACCCTCGAAGCAGGGTCAGAAGTCACCGAAGGACGTGACTTCAACGTTCGTTGAATCAGTAGAATCCCAAGAGGATATTTCTTTTCAAGAACCTTGGGATTTAGTGCATAGTGGACATTGGGGTCCACTAGCTGAAGTACGACAGTCTCTCTTTGAAGATCGTCAAAGTTTCGTTTCACAACAGACTCCCTCTCATCTCAAGTCTTTTTCATCAAGACATCTAACCCAACCTCACCCGTTGTCGCTCAAGACAAGCTGCTTTTGGACTGGACATATAATAGTTAGGTGTTTTTTCACAAAGTATGTACGAGCTAATAAAGCTAGCTCTTGTTACTATTTGGTTGTTTCTGTTTACTTGTATTAGCATTAGGTTGTACGCCAGTTTTTAATTAATGCAAATTTTCTCGATGTCAAAAAAAAAAAAATGATGGTAATGAAATTTAGAATAGAAAATAGAAGTAGATGATTTTGATTTGGATAACATAACATCACCATGAATATTGACTTCAAATTTCCTTATAAAATAACTCTAAAAAATCATTACTATTATCATCATTAATTTATGATTGTTTATCAAATTCTAACAACATTATTGGTTTCTAAAAGATACCAAACGATAAATATAAGTTCATAACACAACATTTAAACACAAAAGATTAAGCTAGCGAATATCGTCGTCTTTATTATGACTTTTTAGTTCAAGTTTTGGGTATTACTTTAAAAAAATAACAGAAAAATATACCTTACATTATATTAAGTTCACACTTTTTCACTTGTCTGCTTTAGTATATTGTTATAGGCCTTTTTTTTTTGGAAAATTTTCAGAAACATTTGTTTTTGCTCACAATAGCATAAGCATAGTAGTATCTGTAATTTGTTATATATCATTAAAGTTTTGGATTTGATATTAAAGAGAGTAAAACCAGAAGAAAAAGTACGGGTTTATGATGTGTAACTCTCAGGGAAAATCTTTGCCACTTGCTCAATCTTTTTATGTTTGTAACGCTGAAAAGAAACAAAAAGAATGGTTGGAAAGTATGACCGCTTCCTGCTTCCATGTTCTAAGTTTCTAACTTCTACTCTCTCCGTTTCTTTTTAATCTACACACTTTTTTTTTAGTCTGTTTCTTTTTAATCTACACACTGTTGCTTTTTCTATTTTAGGTAACATGTTATATCTACTTTATCCTCTTTTTTCACCCATGTCATCCACTTTTTAATATTTTAACCCACTTTTTACAATCTCTCTCATTTTTCAGTTTCTCTCTCCACCTTTTCAGTTTCTCCATCATATTTTTGTACATCCTCCTTGATTCTCCCCCAAAGTGAAGTGAGTAAATTAAAATGAAACGAAGGGAGTACCATGTAAGTTTTCAAGAGTTTAGTGCACAAAAAAAAAAAAAAAGGGTGCATTCAATTTCAAAGAGGACTTTTGAATTGGCAGTTTTAGATGATGAAAATCGTGACACCTTTCTTTCATAATAAGGTATAGGAGGACAAATCTCTAAGTTTACTTTCCCTAAAAAAATAAAAAATCTTCAAGTTTACTAATTACTACTCTCTCCGTCTTATATATACTTTGATAGTTGATACGTGTATCATTCTAGATATTCTTATTTATTTGCTACATAATGGATGTTAAGGTAGTGGGGTAGTGACATCACTTCCTACCCTGTATCCATGAGGTTTACACGAGACTTATTTGAGGAATTACCCTTATTCTTCTCAAGTGAGTCATCTTCATCTTACCTTTCAAAAAAATGCAGATCCTATATCAACCTATCCATCTTTGACTTCCTTTTCTTTTCTTTTTCAATTTTCTGAAAAAAAAATGCAGATCCTTAATGTAACAAGTACATAGAGATGGAAAGACTATGAATTTCTTCCAAGCTATTTAAGAAAAAAATAACTTTTAGGGCCTGTTTTCCCCAGATTATTGTCAGTTCAGTTCCTAAATTATAATCATTACTATTAATTAGTTATAATTTAATTCAGTTCAGTTCAATTCAGTTCAGTTGTTTTATGCCGAAGAGAACAGGCTTAATGCTTGTTTGTATTTATATTTTACTAACAGTATTTATTAGGTGGGCACTTTATATAGAGTCTCAGGTCTAATAAGTTAATATAAGTTCAAATAAGTTCTAATACCTTGTAAAGAATTTAATGAGTTCAAATAAATTCGGATATGTTTCAATAAGTTCAATGAAAATAAGTTGAAGCAAACACATTTAGTACTTGCCTAAAAAGAAAGACAACACTTAAATCTCGAAACTAATTTAGAATTCATGTAGGACTATTCGCTACTTCTGAAAATTGTTTTAATAATTTCCAAGGTTTAACAATGATTGTAGGGTAGAGTTTTTGTGAGCTAATTTATCTTAATGTCAAAGTAGGAAGAAAATGAACATGGAGGAGATAGACTTGCCATGGTGATTTCCATCCTACATAGAATGATAGAAGTGCCTACTCTTCTTCTTTCATTAGTTGGCTGAGTTTGGTTTTAAAAAAAAAAATAATGAGCATGACCTTGGCGTCCATGTTACACTAGGCTAGAAGTGTGTTTCTGGGGTAATATCGCAAAAATTAAAATGATAATATCACTTGGTGCACCTATCTCAAAATCATGTATACAAGCACATAAAGATATGTTCAAGAGAAAACGTTTAAATCCTCTAAGAAAAAATAACCCTTTGAAGAGACGAAACGATTACAATCAACCAAATGTAACAATCAAAACTTAAGAATTCTTCAAAGAAAGGTAGAATTACAAAATGCCAATTAAACACTAAAAGATATAATGGTACGATTATATCTACTCTTCAAATTTAAACTACAGGAAAACAAATCAAAAAGGAAACAAATCTAGATCAGAAAAAAGCAGATGAAAGTACAAAGATCATATTCGTATTAATGATATACTCACCAGAGATTAACTTCAGTTCGAACATTAATAAAACGCAATAAGTGAATGATCAATTCCACCGTCGTGGATGTCGGTTGAATAGAGAAAAGTTCGGTTTTCTTTTTTTTTTTTTTTTTTTTTTTTTTTGAGGGAAACCCAAGAAAGGGGATCATATTATATCAACCATAGCTAAGGAAACAACATAGTTTGAGACATTGTCCACCCAAATACGCGTGCCAAGCTCCCAAGGTTGGAGGTGAGCTAACATATGAGCGACTTTGTTCCCTAAACGTTTAACAAAACTCCAAACAATAGTAGTAAAAGAACGGTTTTCTTGCTTATGGTGTTACACAATGAAAGAGAAAGATAGAAAAGAGGAGAAATAATCTATGGTCAGATGGGTCATGTTGTAAACGACAAATTCATGATCACCGTCATTTTTAATAATAATGGGTGTGCGCGTGATTGAATTTTGATGGTAATGATGCAATCAATTCTCTTCCAGTATTGGGCTTCCAATTGGTAATAAAAATGAGGTATTTGGCATTTTCATTCAAAGCTACCAAACAATTATATGGTGATGAAAATTTTAAAACCATGTCAACCTTTATAGCTAGTCCATACTATAACGGGCTGTAAATATCAGATAGGTTTAAAAGTAATACCTAAACAAGTTTTTTCAGTTTACCAGATAAAATAGGAAAATGTCTGATTTATAAATCAAGATGAAGCCTTAAGGTAGATGTTATATTAAAGACAAAATTCTAAGTACCTCATGTGGAATTGCATATCGCAAGATGGTGAAATTGATGAAAACTTTAAAGGCAAAATTAGCCTCGACACCCTGAACTAGGGGTGTGCACCGGTCCAGGACCGGACCGGACCGGACCGGAACCGGCTGGACCGGTGGACCGGAATCCGGGGTTTTCCTGGACCGGGACCGGACCGGAAAAATTCCGGTCCGGTCCGGTCCTGGACCTCTTGGACCGGAATTTTTTTTTTTTAAAAAAAAAAAATCTTTTTTATTTTATTTAAATATATTTATAAATTATATACATTAAAAATTAATAATTTTAATGTTAATAATCCTAAAAGAATAAATAGTAGGTTTTTAAGTTTCTAACTTTCTACCTTTTAATTTTTTTTTAACATATAATTTTTTTTTTTACTAAAACAATAGAAATTCCGGTCCAACCGGTCCGGACCGGAATTTTCCGGGTTTGGACCGGACCGGACCGGTGGACCGGAATCTTGATTTTCGGCGGACCGGGGACCGGACCGGAGATTCCGGTCCGGTCCGGTCCGGACCGGTTTGTGCACACCCCTACCCTGAACTATAGCTCGGGTGCACCCAACATAACCAACTACGACTAGTAGCCTAAACACCAACAACTATGGGGTGGGGTGCATTCCGTACCATAAATGAGGCCGGAAGCCTAAAATGTTGCCGAAGACGTTGGGTTTTTATGGTACAGACTGCACCGCACCCCGTAGTTGGTGGTACAGACTGCACCCCACCCCGTAGTTGGTGGTGTTTGGGCTACTAGTCATAGTTGGTGGTGTTGGGTGTACCCGAGCTATAGTTTAGGGTGTTGAGGCCAATTTTGCCAACTTTAAATGGACATTTTGAGGAGTTTGTAATATAATGTTTCATGAATCACATAACCTCCAAGGAAAAAGTTACTTCCTCCGTTTTTTTAGTTGCAACACTTTCCTAAAAGAGAAATAATTAATTAGTTGCAACACCTTCTACTTTTGTTTTTCCTTTCTCTCTATCTCTCTCCAATCACATAGGGCCCTCTTTTTTGTTCCTTACTACCTCTCTCCTACCCAAATTTTGCATTGAGTTGATGGAAAAAAAAAATTGTTGCAACTAAAAAAACGGAGGAAGTATTAATGTAGATAGGGTTTGATAGACTGTTCTCCAGCTACAATGCAATATGCCGTACTATTAAAGAAAAACATTTCAGAAGCCTTTTTTTTTTATTCCAAAAAAGAACAAACTACAGGCTCTCCTTTCTTGCTTTAACAACAATGAAGTGAGCCTTAACTACCATACTACGATTAACCTTCACTATTCTAAAGCTAGTTAAACCATCTAAAAGCTGTAAAATATCATGTAAAATCTTCCTGATTGAAGTTTGGGCAGATCCCAACAAGCAAAGACCATGGAGTACTATCTTTCCAGCTTTTACAGAACTGAATACAATAATATTTTCTTTTTTCCAAGTAAAGGATTATAATCTATTCTATCTTAGGAGTCTATTTGTCGAACGTTGACTTTGCGTTGTGATACCATCGAGTCACACCTCACTTAGTGCACAAGTGACATCTTATATCGTGGTTTTTTTTTTAAAAAATTTAATTTCCCCCTACTATCTTAGATTTGTTTATTAAGAAAAGCTAATGTTATCTAATTATTATCAATTCATATGGATTATCCTACATATGGCAAGGCATAATTCAATCAGATTAATTGTTTATAGTGGCATTAGATCATTAATACATCTAATCGAAATTTATAAATGAATTTGAATAAATTATTTTAAATGCTACATGCAATGATATATATTTTGATTTTTTGACATGAAATATATTATTTTAATATTGTACACATATATACTTTTTGATTTTTTGATATGATATATATTATTTTAATATTGTACACATATATACTTCTTCTAACATTTCCATAATATCAGGTGTAAGGTGTAACTAAAATATATAGAAATCTCAAGACAATATAGAAAATAGTTAAAATTACTAATCCTATTTTTTTAAGGGAATTACTAATCCTATACGGTTTTTACATAACTTCATTTTCGATCAGTTTTTGTATTATTTATTTCTCAAATATATTTACTCAAAAAAATAGTTGAGGTTAAAAGGTTAAATGGCTCTTTTGAGAAAAGCATTGTAGACTCATCGCTCTGGTCTCATGAGTAAGGCTCTGTTCTTTAGGACTGAATTAATGAAAATTCAGTTCAGTTCTGTTCAGTTCAGGTTTATGCAGTTCAGTTAAGTTAGTTTCCTCTCACGGTTTTCATTTTATTCAGTTAAGTTCAGGTTTATTCAGTTCAGCTCAGTTCAATTCAGGTTTATTCAGTTCAGTTCAGGTTTATTCAGTCCAAAAGAACAGATTGAGACAAAAAAAAAACAAAAGATATTATCATATTGACAAACTCATAATCGTAGAACAAACCGCTGTGAGTGTGAGGTTTAGGTGGGTATTTATTTGGAACTCTTTTATCGTAAAATTTTGGTACATTTGGAGCATTGTGGGTTTCAAATAAGCAATGTGTAAAATAATAACATACGGTACACTCGGGGATATGGTATAAGTTGTACAAGCGTGAAATGTGTGCACTATTATATTGCAAGCATTAATTAATTATAAGCATCCAATTATTTATATAGTAGATAGTATGAAGTTAAATCCAGTTATCTTCGATTTATATTATTGAATTTAATTAATACTATCAGAAAACCTAGAAAGATCAGGATTAGGAGTGTAAAACGATACTATCAGTCGAAACAACAACAATGAAAAGGTGTCAATTCTGAACCGACCCCCTTTAAAAAAAGGTTTCCGAACTGATTTATATTGGAAAATATAACATTTGTGAATATTTGTCGTGATATATTTCCTTTTAATCTCATTTTAAATTAAGAACTTCACAATATCAAGGCATTGGTTGATATGTCTACATCTGTTCAATCCATTGCGGGCATTATAAAACAATTAAGGAAATAGATCAAATCAGATACATTAAAAATTCTGTACCTAAATAAATAAATAAAAAATCCTAATTCATACTATAAATGTTTGATAACTTGATATCGTTGCATGTAATTAAGGAAAGATTTTAGAGCTTTTACATTTACATTTTTTGAAGCTTTTAAAATATGGAATCCCTCCAAAAGACACTAAAATCGTCAAATTAATTCATTCTTATAGATTTAAGTACCACGTCACTTCCTTTTTTCTTTAGAAAAAAAGTGTCTCTAGGTTTGAGAAAACTTAACATATATATAACACAGTCTCAAAGTTGAAATACAAACACACAAAATTGTCCTAGATCCCTCCTCAAAAAAGAAAAACCTCTTTATTTCAGCCTTATCCTTCTCTTTCTTCTCTAACCTACAAAAAAAAATATATGGAAGAAACATTAGTCCTAATAGTAGGAGCAGGTCCTGCAGGAATTGCCATTGCTGCATGCCTAGCAAAAAAATCTATTTCCTACATTCTTCTCGAACGAGAAGATTGTTGCGCTTCACTTTGGAAGAAACGAGCATACGATCGATGCCATCTTCATTTAGCCAAAGAATTTTGCTCGTTACCTTATAAGCCACATTCCCCCGAAGCCAACAAATATATGGCTAAGGATGATTTTATAAAGTACGTAGATGATTATGTCTCGGTCTTTGATATTAGGCCACGGTACTTTCACTCTGTAGAATCTGCATGTTTTGATGAAACCAAAGAAAAGTGGTTAGTTGAAGCAAAAGACATTTTATTGAATGTGACTAAAGTTTTCGTTGCAAGTTTTTTGGTTGTTGCAACAGGTGAAAATAGCAAAGGTTACATCCCTGATATTCCTGGGTTAAATAATTTTAAGGGAGATTTTATGCATTCTAGTGAGTACAAGTCTGGTAACAAGTTTCAAGACAAAGATGTTTTGGTCGTTGGATGTGGAAATTCTGGAATGGAGATTAGTTATGATCTCTTTAAATTTGGAGCCAACACTTCAATTGTTATTAGAAATCCGGTTAGTCTTCTAATTAATTCTTAACTTTATCTATATAATATATTAATAGCGAAAGTAATCATAGCTAATTTCCTCTTAAGGTTCCTTTCTGGACCTGTCAAGTTTTAGTAGACGACTGCATTAAAAATATGATTAAAGTCTTAATGAGCGTTAGCTTATAGATTATTGAACTGAAAATCATATTCGGCTTATTAGTACTAAAATTAAAATAATTGCATCGGCTCTTATATTACTTTTTCTTTAAATAAAGAAAAACGAGTGTTGCTAGGCATTACCTAGTATGTATATTAAATGTTTAATTCATGCATGTATCTATCTATATCATATCTAGTTATCTACATATAAATTATCATACATGTTACATATAAATTATCATATAATCTATGAGCTCATATTTAAAAATATTTATTTTATATTTAGTTTATATAAATCTTGAAAATTGATTATTGCTACTGTATTCAGGTTCATGTGCTTACAAGAGAAATGATTTGCGTGGGAATGCATTTACTGAAATACTTTCGTTTATCACTGGTGGACACTTTGATTACTCTTGCTGGAAAATTTAAGTATGGAGATTTGTCAAAATATGGCATTCATCGCCCAAAAAAAGGCCCATTTTTACTTAAAGCAACGACGGGAAGAAGCTCAGTTATTGATATGGGAACTGTTGCCAAAATTCAATCAGGAGAAATTAAGGTAAGCTTCCTAAGTTTTAACATGCACAACATCTCAAGAAAAAACCTTCCTAAGTTTTAACTTTTATAACATCTCAAATATATAAAAAAAAGAAACTAAAAAAAAAGCTTTACATTCTGATAATTAAAAAACTACTTTAATTTCACATAAGGATTAATGATAGCCCAAAAGAATATCTACATTTACGTCAATATAAATCAGTCATTTAAGGGTTTGTTCTCTTCGGCATAAAACAACTGAAATGAATTGAACTGAACTGAATTAAATTATAACTAATTAATAGTAATGATTATCATTTAGGAACTGAACTGAACTGAAAATAAGCTAGGGAGAACAGGCCCTAATTAACTTTCATACTCTAACAAGGGAAAAAGGTGATTGTTCTAGTAAAAAAAAATTGACTATGTGTTTCCTATCGGATTTATAAGCAAAAGAGTTGAATGTGTCAGTGAACGACTTAGCCTTAGATGTATCATGACAATTAGATGTACGATAAATATGGTATTATTATTTAACTTTTTTTTTTTGTCATTTGAGATTTATCATGTTATATTTTATGTGATGCTCTAATCAAATTTTTTATTTGGAAAAAAGCAGGTTTTACCCGCAATAGTAAGCATTGATGAGAACAAAATCGTGTTTGAAAATAAAGTTGAATCACATTTTGATGCAATAATATTCGCAACCGGGTTTAAAAGCACAACGTGTGAGTGGCTTAAGGTGAGTACATATTTTTTTTTTCCAGATTTAATAATAATAATAGTATTATTGTTATAATAATAATAATATTATTATTTATTATACAATCTTTCCATATATATAATCCTAAATTTTATATTTATTCTACTTTATTTTATTCTTTAAATATTTGCTCACATTGATACAAAAGATAAATAAAAATAATATGAAATGTAGTTATGATTCATAATCATTTCGTAATATTTTTCCATACTGTTTTCTGTTTACTATTCGTTGTATTACTGTATCAATTACTGTTAGTATGTATCTAATTGAAACCTCTATAATCACACTATACATTATCCGTAAACTCTAATAAAACTCAGGATTGATGATCTTAACTTAATTTGATTAGCATAAAGGACCTATATTATTCCACCGCTTAATTCTACTTGGCAAATAAAAAAGAGAACCCTGAAAAAAAAAAGTACACATTGAAACAGATTACAAATGTACAAGATTTTTTTTTTTTTTGCAAAATGGTAAAATTGAAACAGACTAATTACAAAATCATTAAGAAAAATAAAGGTATTGAATATTGATGCTCCTTAGCAAAATGGTGTATAAGAATACCATAAATGGTTATTCATCGTTTTACTCTTTTTTTTTTTTTGGTCCTACTACGAGGAGTTTCCCACCGCCTTTGGCGAATGGACTAATCTCCCGCGTGAGTTTCTATGGGTACCTCGATGGGTAGCATCCCTCCCAGTTGGGGGACCCAAGGCTCGAACCCGAGACCTTGGTTAAAGAGCGAGAGGCCCTTAACCACTCACGCCAACACAGTTGGTATCGTTTTACTCTATTTAAGATCATGTAAATAATTATTTCTTTTCGCCAAAACTCAAGTATGAAATTGCTTATTTATTTAATACTTGATTACTATTGTTTTGTAGGATTATGACTTTATCCTAAAAAATGATGGATTTCCGAAAGAACGCTTTCCAAATCATTGGAAAGGAAAGAATAAAGTGTATTGTGCTGGATTGTCGAGGATGGGACTTCAAGGTGTATCAAGAGATGCCATAACCATTGCTAATGATATTGAGGTCGTTTTAAGATCTATGATAGCGCATGAAGATTTTTAAGTTACTTTACATATATCCGGTAGAATAAGAATGTTGTAAACTCTTAAATTTATTTTTTTTGCCCTGTAATTATAGTACTTTCCTTTTATGCCTAGCCTAGATTTGGGGTTCGTTCAACTATTAAATAAATAAAATGACATGAACTTTTTGGTGGAATCTCAAAGATCTGAAGACTTTATGTGCTATTAGACAATATATTTTTTAAATACTACTCCCTCCGTCCCAAAATATAGTTCTCATTTCCTTTTTTTATGGTAATTTATGTAAGTAGAATCTAAGAGAGATAGTAAAGATTTTTTGTTTATTTAAATAAATGTTGTATGGGAAAAGATGATTTTAGGAGAGAGAATGGAGAATAATTGGTGAAAGATCATTAATTGTAACTAGGGGTGAAAATTATTCGGATAAAATCCAAAATCCATTCCAATCCAATCCAATACGCATTAGTAATTCGGATCGGATTCGAACTGTGTTCGGATTGGATTTGGATTGAGATTTTTTGGAAAAAAAAAATGGATTTTCGGATCGGGTTGAGGGTAATTGAATCCAATATAACCGAATGGCAATTTGCCTTGTATTATGTATCTAGATTGAGCTTAAGTACTTTACAGAATTTTTTGTAGAAAAGCCTAATCCATAGCCCAATAGGCGTATCACTTCAACCCTTCCCCTAAAACCCTAACATCACTTAATTCCTCATTTCCTAAATCTACTAGGCTGCTGTTGTGCGTAATTTATTTCATCGGAAAACTAGAGTTTAAAAAAACCGGATTTTCGGGTCGGATCCAATCTAGAGTATGAAAATTCGGATTGGATCGGATCGGAGTCAAACTCTAATCGGATTGGATTCGGATTGGAAAAATGAAATCCAAATTTTGTTCGGATTGGGTTAGGCCCTAATCCAAACCGTACACCGAACTTTCACCCCTAATTGTAACACTTGGGTCGAATAAATAAATGATGGGACACGGTTTTTCTAGACAAATTACGGAAAAATGTGGAACTAAATATGGAAATGGGAACTATATTTTGGGACACCCAAAATGAAAATGGGAACTGTATTTTGGGACAGAGGGAGGAACAAATTTGTCTTAATAGTTAGTTAGTTATGGCCGTCAGTTGAGCCAAAACTTATATCAATAATTAGTTCATGCTCCTAATATATACGTGTAAGCACAAAAAATTATTGATTTCATCAAATAATCTTAAGAATTTCGCTCAAGAGAGATACAAAAAAAAATTGTTTTTTTCTATGTAGTGCCCATGTGTTTTACGACATTCTAAGATGTATTCGACCTTTTTGAAATTTCCACGCTGTACCCCTAAGCTTTCTAAATGTTACACAAAATACCTTTATACACGATATCAAAGTAGATTTTGGGAATTTCTTACCCTGCGGGCATAGAGAAGGATTTATGAGCCTTGTTAGTTGACTGAGGTTTGGGATTTCTATAAGTAATGATATTTTGTGTGATGTTTAGAAAGTTTAGGGGTATAATGTGGATAGTTCAAAAAGACCTGGTACTACATAGAATTTCGTAAAATACTACTACATTATTATGAGCAAAAACAAATAAAGCTAAGCTAGCATAACGTAAATTTTACAAGCTTAAGTCAATTTGAGGCCATACATTATACATATATACTTCCATCTATTTCACCCTTACACTCGAAAAGACGAACATATCTATGGTAAGTCTAACAGGTTTGGGCAGAACACGTCATTTGTAATCCCCAAAACCAGTCTCCCATATTTTCGGCAAAGTTCGGTCCGACCCGGTCCAAAAACTTTGCCTGCCCACCGGGTAGATTACCCACTATTAATAAAGACTTGTTGAGTGTTGTAGTAATAAAATTCAACTCTGGTAATGGAATCCAACTCAACATAATTATTATAATTTAAGGAAAAATTGTCAGAAACAACCTTTTAAATACAAGTTTTTGCGAGAAACAACCTTTTAAAAAAAAAATCTGGCAAAATAAGACCTTAAAAATATTTTTTTTGCGAGAAACAACCTTGAACCATTATCTAGGCGTTGACCAAGTATTTTGCGGCTTCAATTCACGAAAACCAAACATGGCAATGCACGCAATCTACATTTCTTATGTTTCAACCCCATTTCCCTTCATATATGGATGAATTCAACATCGAAAAATATTTAGTCAATATCGAAAAATGGAGAAAAAAAGAGTTGAAACATAAGAGATGCAGTTCACGTGCCATCCACATGTTTGGTTTTAACGAGTCAACGCTGAAAAATACTTGGTCAATGCCGGAAAATGGGTCGAGGTTATTTCTCGCAAAATATTTTCTTCTTAAGGTCTTATTTTGCCAATTTTTTTATAAAAGCGTATTTCTTGCAAAAAGTTTAATTGAAAATGATGTTTTTGACAAATTTTTCTTTTTTTAATACTCTATTATTCAGATAGTCTGGTAGGTAGGTGTAGCAATGTCCGTCCATGATCACCCTAGCACTTAGGCTATGTTCAGTTCACCTTATTTTTGCTTATTTCAGATCAGAAAAAATAAGTTCAAATCAGATCAGATAAGTTCAGATCAGATCAGATCAGTTCAGATTATGCTTATATTTTAAAACTTATTATTATTATTATTATCATCATCATGATTATTATGATTATTAGTATTACTAATGCTATTATTGTTATTGCAATAATTATTATTATTGTTGTTGTTGTTGTTATTATTATTATTATTATTAATATTATTTTATACAATTACTATTACTAGTAATATTACTATTAACTAGTACATTTGTTCAAAAAGATTATCATTATTGTCGTTGTTGTACTTATTAATTATTAGTATTGGTAATTATTAAGTTGCTATTATTATAAATGTCATTGATATCACTATTTAAAACTATTTGTGTTCAAGAAGAAGAACGTTCTTTTGGCATTTGTAAGTTTTTTTTTTTATATTTATTCTAATTAATAATTTTGATATGTGATGTTCTTTTTGATGTTGTACATGTAACGAACATGACAATAGCATATGATGTTTATTTTTTAAAACAATTTTGGTAGAATAATATAAATTATATATTACTAGTTTATATAAAACATGAGTAGCATGGGATAACCTATTGGTGTTGTCATCACGTTCAAAATTTTCCCTACAAAGGATTTCAACTTATCTCTAAAAACAAAGTTTATATAGAACAAGACAACGATATAAGAAGAATATTTAACCATTTTGTTCAAGATCATATGATTATATATATTTATAGGTTTATTTATAATAAAAAAGAACAATTTATTGATATAACAAAGAACATGTTGTTAGTTAAATTCAAACATGTCATCAATATAAAAATAACATCTATCTTTTATTTTTAAAATGTGTTCTTTTTTTAATATCATTATATGTTCTTTTAATTACTAGCTAAATTCTTATTATTAACGGACCTTGAACATGAGTGTTCTTTTATTTTTAATTTTTTGGGCCCCTTTCGGGAATCCCGTGGTAAGATGAATTTTCTCTGGGCTGCACTCGCACAGGGTCACTCACCTAAAGACCCAACAAGCCCCAACCCCCTCTCCCCACCCACAACAATATTGAAATATATTCTTCCACCAAGATTTGAACCTTGGTCTCCCATGTGGGAGGTAAGAAGCCATACCATTAGATCCAAGAGTCTTTAGTCTTTTATTTTTAATTGTATGTTCATATACTAATGTGCCCTTTTTTTAAAAAAAAACTAATAATAATAATAATAATAATAATTATTATTATTATTATTGTTATTATTATTATAATATTATTATTATTATTATTGAAAGTTGTGCATAGTAATAAAATGATAGTAATAGTAATACTAGTAATGAAATACAAAGTAATAATAATATTAATAATAATATGTTTTTTAAAAGATAAGTTCAGATCAGATCAGAAAAAATAAGTTCAGATCAGATTAGATAAGTTCAGATCAGAAAATTTCAGGTGAACTAAACATAGCCGTAACCTCCAAGGAAAAAGCTACTTGTTTCCCATTTTTTAGTTGCAACACTTTCCTAGAAGGGAAATAATTAATTAGTTGCAACACTTTTTTACTTTTGCGGTTAATTTCTCTCTATCTTTCCAATCACATGGGGCCCTCTTTTTTTTCCATCTCTACCTCTCTCCTACCCAAATTTGACATTGGAGTTGATGAAAAAAAAATGTTGCAATTAAAAAGACGGAGGTAGTATTAATGTAGATAGGGTTTGATAGACTGTTTTCTAGCTACAATGCAATATGCCGTACTATTGAAAAAAAACATTTTCGGAAGCCTATACGGTGTACAATAATATTTTTTTTTCCAAGTAAAGGATTATAACTAATCCCTTCTTTCTTAGGAGTCTATTTGTCGAACGTTGACTTTGCGTTGTGATACCATTGAGTCACACCTCACCTAGTGCCAGTGGCGTATCCAGGATTCCAACCCTATGGGTTTGGAGTCGGCAAAAAAAAAAAAAAAAAAAAAAAAACATCTATTCACTTTGGCTTAGTGATAAAATCAAATTTTTCTCTAGCTTTATTATGAGAACTATTTAGATCCCCAACATACATTTCAAATCTTTCAATTTTGTTCCAACCTCGAAATCCTCCATTAACAAAACAGTCATGTGTCCCCAAAGACTTGATTTTGTCTTTAAACAAGTAGCACATAAAGCAAAAAGCCGCATCTTTCTCAACACTATATTCAAGCCAATCATACTTATCAAACCAAACAACATTAAAGCGACGCATACCTCCATGTAAGCGTGGAGCACACCCTTTTTTTTTGGCTATGTATCCTCTCCTCACGGCATTTTGCTCATTTGATTTTTGTGACTTGTTTCCCGCACGATCTTTCCAAAAGAATTCTAAACCTTTCATAAATCATAATCTACACAAGCAAGAAATTTCAACTCCATGAGTCTAGACCCTTCAAAGTTCAATCAAAGTAACTAACAAGTAACAACTCCACAATCCACATACTACATTCATTCATTCACCAATTCAATTATTTCAATGCATATTCTAAACAACTCCACATACCACAATTCACTCCACAATTGGCACAATCCACATTCATTCATTCAATATTTAAATAATTAACAAAATTACAGAAGAATTACAATTACTACAAACTATTAAAAGAAACTCTAAGCAAATTTAAACTATACATATTCTGAGACTGAAATTCTAATCTATAATTATCACGAATATTCAATACATATTCTAACCTAACAGACTAAAATCTGAAATTCAAATTTAGAATTGAAGAAGACAAGAAATCAGTTACCAATTGATGTCTCGCACTCGTCAGTTCAGTACTTCTTCGTGCCGCACAGCCGCGGTGGGCTCAGTCGCGCCGCGGCGGGCTCAGTCGTGCCGCGCAGCCGCGGTGGTGACTCTGGTCAGTGGTGAGACGGTGAAGATCCGGATTCCTGATTACGGTGAAGCAGCCAAGCAGTGTTCCCTTCTTCGTCAGTTCGTTGCTTAGGGAATAGGGAGTTAGGGTTTTGGGGAAAAAATGTCGACTTTGAGCTTGGAGAGCAATTGGGCTCAGTTTTGTGTTTTAGACTTTAGAAGGAGATAAAAGAAAAGAGAAGGGAAAAAAAAAGGGTGTTTTGCTTTTACTAGGATTCGAACCTCAAACCCTCACGCGAACCACAAAAGTTTATGGAGAGACAAAACCATTCTGCCACCCGCTTCATTATTGTTTCACTTTGCACGCAAATTGTATATATCATATAGTTAAAATATTTTTAATTTAAAAAAAAAAAAACTGGGCAATTTTTTTCCAAAAATCACTGGGTTCAACTGAACCCAGTGAACCCATAGTAAATCCGCCCCTGCCTAGTACACAAGTTACATCATACATCGTGGTTTTTTTTTTAAAATTTAATTTCCCCCTAATATCTTAGATTTGTTTATTAAGAAAAGCTAATGTTATCTAATTATTATTAATTCATACGGATTATCCTACATATGGCAAGGCATAATTCAATCAGATTAATTGTTTATAGTGGCATTAGATCATTAATACATCTAATCGAAATTTATATATGAATTTGAATAAATTATTTTAAATGCTACATGCAATGATATATATTTTGATTTTTTGATAATGAAATATATTATTTTAATATTGTACACATATATACTTTTTGATTTTTTGATATCATATATATTATTTTAATATTGTACACATATATACTTCTTCTATGACATTTCCATAATATCAGGTGTAAGGTGTAACTAAAATATATAGAAAACTCAAGACAATATAGAAAATAGTTAAAATTTCTAATCCTATTTTTTTGAAGGGAATTACTAATCCTATACGGTTTTTACATAACTTCATTTTCCATCAGTTTTTGTATTATTTATTTCTCAAATATATTTACTCAAAAAAATAGTTGAGGTTAAAAAGTTAAATGGCTCTTTTGAGAAAAGCATTGTAGACTCATCGCTCTGGTCTCATGAGTAAGGCTCTGTTCTTTTGGACTAAAATAATAAAAATTCAGTTCAGTTCAGTTCAGGTTTATTCAGTTCAGTTCAGGTTTATTCAATTCAGTTCAGTTCAGGTTTATTCAGTTCAGTTAAGTTAATTTCCTCTCACGGTTTTCATTTTATTCAGTTCAGTTCAGGTTTATTCAATTCAACTCGGTTCAATTCAGGTTTATTCGGTTCGGTTCAGTTCAGTTCAATTCATGTTTATTCAGTCTAAAAGAACAGATTGAGACAAAAAAACAACAACAAAAGATATTCTCATATTGACAAACTCATAATCGTAGAACAAATTTGCTGAGAGTGTGAGGTTTAGTGGGTATTTATTTGGAACTCTTTTATAGTAAAATTTTGGTACATTTGGAGCATTGTGGGTTTCAAATAAGCAATGTGTAAAATAATAACATATGGTACACTCGGGTATATGGTAAAAGTTGTACAACTGTGAAGTGGTGTGTGCACTATTATATTGCAAGCATTAATTAATTATAAGCATCCAATTATTTATATAGTAGATAGTATGAAGTTAAATCCAGTTATCTTCGATTTATATTATTGAATTTAATTAATACTATCAAAAAAACTAGAAAGATCAGGATTAGGAGTGTAAAACGATACTATCAGTCGAAACAACAACAATGAAAAGGTGTCAATTCTGAAACGACACCCTTTAAAAAAAGGTTTCCGAACTGATTTATATTGGAAAATATAACATTTGTGAATATTTGTCCTGACATATTTCCTTTTAAACTCATTTTAAATTAAAAACTTCACAATATGAAGGCATTGATTGATATGTCTACATCTGTTTAATCCATTGCGGGCATTATGAAACAATTAAGGAAATAGATCAAATCAGATACATTAAAAATTCTGTACCTAAATAAATAAATAAATAATCCTAATTCATACTGTAAATGTTTGATAACTTGATATCGTTGCATGTAATTAAGGAAAGATTTTAGAGCTTTTACATTTACATTTTTTGAAGCTTTTAAAATATGGAATCCCTCCAAAAGACACCAAAATCATCAAATTAATTCATACTTACAGATTTAAGTACCACATCACTTCCTTTTTTCTTTAGAAAAAAAAATGTCTCTAGGTTTGAGAAAACTTAACATATATATAACACAGTCTCAAAGTTGAAATACAAACACACAAAATTGTCCTAAATCCCTCCTCAAAAAAGAAAAACCTCTTTATTTCAGCCTTATCCTTCTCTAACCTACAAAAAAAAAATATAATGGAAGAAACATTAGTCCTAATAGTAGGAGCAGGTCCTGCAGGAATTGCCATTGCTGCATGCCTAGCAAAAAAATCTATTTCCTACATTCTTCTCGAACGAGAAGATTGTTGCGCTTCACTTTGGAAGAAACGAGCTTACGATCGATGTCATCTTCATTTAGCCAAAGAATTTTGCTCGTTACCATATAAGCCACATTCCCCCGAAGCCAACAAATATATGGCTAAGGATGATTTTATAAAGTACGTAGATGATTATGTCTCGGTCTTTGATATTAGGCCACGGTACTTTCACTCTGTAGAATCTGCATGTTTTGATGAAACCAAAGAAAAGTGGTTAGTTGAAGCAAAAGACATTTTATTGAATGTGACTAAAGTTTTCGTTGCAAGTTTTTTGGTTGTTGCAACAGGTGAAAATAGCAAAGGTTACATCCCTGATATTCCTGGGTTAAATAATTTTAAGGGAGATGTTATGCATTCTAGTGAGTACAAGTCTGGTAACAAGTTTCAAGACAAAGATGTTTTGGTCGTTGGATGTGGAAATTCTGGAATGGAGATTAGTTATGATCTCTTTAAATTTGGAGCCAACACTTCAATTGTTATTAGAAATCCGGTTAGACTTCTAATTAATTCTTAACTTTATCTATATAATATATTAATAGCGAAAGTAATCATAGCCAATTTCCTCTTAAGGTTCCCTTTTGGACCTGACAAGTTTTAATAGACCACTGCATTAAAAATATGATTAAAGTCTTAATGAGCGTTAGCTTATAGATTACTGAATTGAAAATCATATTCGACTTATTAGTACTAAAATTTATATAATTGCATCGGAAATCAAATATATTAAAAAAAACCAAATGCTCGTCTTTTATATTAATTTTTCTTTAAATAAAGAAAAACGAGTGTTGCTAGGCATTACCTAGTATGCATATTAAATGTCTAATTCATGCATGTATCTATCTATATCATATCTAGTTATCTACATATAAATTATCATACATGTTACATATAAATTATCATATAATCTATGAGCTCATATTTAAAAATATTTATTTTATATTTAGTTTATATAAATCTTGAAAATTGAATATTGCTACTGTATTCAGGTTCATGTGCTTACAAGAGAAATGATTTGCGTGGGAATGCATTTACTGAAATACTTTCGTTTATCACTGGTGGACACTTTGATTACTCTTGCTGGAAAATTTAAGTATGGAGATTTGTCAAAATATGGCATTCATCGCCCAAAAAAAGGCCCATTTTTACTTAAAGCAACGACGGGAAGAAGCTCAGTTATTGATATGGGAACTGTTGCCAAAATTCAATCAGGAGAAATTAAGGTAAGCTTCCTAAGTTTTAACATGCACAACATCTCAAGAAAAAACCTTCCTAAGTTTTAACGTTTATAACATCTCAAATATATAAAAAAAAGAAACTAAAAAAAAAGCTTTACATTCTGATAATTAAAAAACTACTTTAATTTCACATAAGGATTAATGATAGCCCAAAAGAATATCTACATTTACGTCAATATAAATCAGTCATTTAAGGGTTTGTTCTCTTCGGCATAAAACAACTGAACTGAAATGAATTGAACTGAACTGAATTAAATTATAACTAATTAATAGTAATGATTATCATTTAGGAACTGAATTGAACTGAACTGAACTGAACTGAAAATAAGCTAGGGAGAACAGGCCCTAATTAACTTTCATACTCTAACAAGGGAAAAAGGTGATTGTTCTAGTAAAAAAAAATTGACTATGTGTTTCCTATCGGATTTATAAGCAAAAGAGTTGAATGAGTCAGTGAACGACTTAGCCTTAGATGTATCATGACATTTAGATGTACGATAAATATGGTATTATTATTTAACTTTTTTTTTTGTCATTTGAGATTTATCATGTTATATTTTATGTGATGCTCTAATCAAACTTTTTTATTTGGAAAAATGCAGGTTTTACCCGCAATAGTAAGCATTGATGAGAACAAAATCGTGTTTGAAAATAAAGTTGAATCACATTTTGATGCAATAATATTCGCAACCGGGTTTAAAAGCACAACGTGTGAGTGGCTTAAGGTGAGTACATATTTTTTTTTTCCAGATTTAATAATAATAATAGTATTATTGTTATAATAATAATATTATTATTATTTATTATACAATCTTTCCATATATATAATCCTAAATTTTATATTTATTCTACTTTATTTTATTCTTTAAATATTTGCTCACATTGATACAAAAAATAAATAAAAATAATATGAAATGTAGTTATGATTCATAATCATTTCGTAATATATTTCCATACTGTTTATTGTTTACTATTCGTTGTATTACTGTATCAATTACTGTTAGTATCTAATTAAAACCTCTATAATCACACTATACATTATCCGTAAACTCTAATAAAACTCAATTGATGATCTTAACTTCATTTGATTAGCATAAAGGCCCTTTATTATTCTAGCTTCACCGCTTAATTCTACTTGGCAAATAAAAAAGAGAACCCTGAAAAAAAAAAAGTACACATTGAAACAGATTACAAATGTACAAGATTTTTTTTTTTTTTTGCAAAATGGTAAAGTTGAAACAGATTAATTACAAAATCATTAAGAAAAATAAAGGTATTGAATATTGATGCTCCTTAGCAAAATGGTGTATAAGAATACCATAAATGGTTATTCATCGTTTTACTCTATTTTTTTTTTGGTCCTACTACGAGGAGTTTCCCACCGCCTTTGGCGAATGGACTAATCTCCCGCGGGAGTTTGCATGGGTACCTCGAAGGGTAGCATCCCTCCCAGTTGGGTTTTTTTCCATACCCAAGGCTCGAACCCGAGACCTTGGTTAAAGAGCGAGAGGCCCTTAACCACTCACGCCAACCCAGTTGGTATCGTTTTACTCTATTTAAGATCATGTAAATAATTATTTCTTTTGGCCAAAACTCAAGTATGAAATTGCTTATTTATTTAATACTTGATTACTATTGTTTTGTAGGATTATGACTTTATCCTAAAAAATGATGGATTTCCGAAAGAACGCTTTCCAAATCATTGGAAAGGAAAGAATAAAGTGTATTGTGCTGGATTGTCGAGGATGGGACTTCAAGGTGTATCAAGAGATGCCATAACCATTGCTAATGATATTGAGGTCGTTTTAAGATCTATGATAGCGCATGAAGATTTTTAAGTTACTTTACATATATCCGGTAGAATAAGAATGTTGTAAACTCTTAAATTTATTTTTTTTGCCCTGTAATTATAGTACTTTCCTTTTATGCCTAGCCTAGATTTGGGGTTCGTTCAACTATTAAATAAATAAAATGACATGAACTTTTTGGTGGAATCTCAAAGATCTGATGACTTTATGTGCTATTAGACAATATATTTTTTAAATACTACTCCCTCCGTCCTAAAATATAGTTCTCATTTCCTTTTTTTATGGTAATTTATGTAAGTAGAATCTAAGAGAGATAGTAAAGATTTTTTGTTTATTTATATAAATGTTGTATGGGAAAAGATGATTTTAGGAGAGAGAATGGAGAATAATTGGTGAAAGATCATTAATTGTAACTAGGGGTGAAAATTATTCGGATAAAATCCAAAATCCATTCCAATCCAATCCAATACGCATTAGTAATTCGGATCGGATTCGAACTGTGTTCCGATTGGATTTGGATTGAGATTTTTTGGAAAAAAAAAATGGATTTTCGGATCGGGTTGAGGGTAATTGAATCCAATATAACCGAATGGCAATTTGCCTTGTAGTATGTATCTAGATTGAGCTTAAGTACTTTACTGAATTTTTTTTAGAAAAGCCTAATCCATAGCCCAATAGGCGTATCACTTCAACCCTTCCCCTAAAACCCTAAAATCACTTAATTCCTCATATCCTAAATCTACTAGGCTGCTGTTGTGCGTAATTTATTTCATCGAAAAACTAGAGTTTAAAAAAATCGGATTTTCGGGTCGGATCCAATCTAGAGTATGAAAATTCGGATTGGATCGGATCGGGGTCAAACTCTAATCGGTTTGGATTCGGATTGGAAAAATGAAATCCAAATTTTGTTCGGATCGGGTTAGGCCCTAATTCAAACCGTACACCGAACTTTCACCCCTAATTGTAACACTTAGGTCGAATAAATAAATGATGGGACACGGTTTTTCTAGACAAATTACGGAAAAATGTGGAACTAAATATGGAAATGGGAACTATATTTTGGGACACCCAAAATGAAAATGGGAACTGTATTTTGGGACAGAGGGAGGAACAAATTTGTCTTAATAGTTAATTAGTTATGGCCGTCAGTTGAGCCAAAACTTATATCAATAATTAGTTCATGCTCCTAATATATACGTGTAAGCACAAAAAATTATTGATTTCATCAAATAATCTTAAGAATTTCGCTCAAGAGAGATACAAAAAAATTGTTTTTTTCTATGTAGTGCCCATGTGTTTTACGAAATTCTAAGATGTATTCGACCTTTTTGAAATTTCCACGCTGTACCCCTAAGCTTTCTAAATGTTACACAAAATACCTTTATACACGATATCAAAGTAGATTTTGGGAATTTCTTACCCTGCGGGCATAGAGAAGGATTTCTGAGCCTTGTTAGTTGACTGAGGTTTGGGATTTCTATAAGTAATGATATTTTGTGTGATGTTTAGAAAGTTTAAGGGTATAATGTGGATAGTTCAAAAAGACCTGGTACTACATAGAATTTCGTAAAATACTACTACATTATTATGAGCAAAAACAAATAAAGCTAAGCTAGCATAACGTAAATTTTACAATTAAGCTTAAGTCAATTTGAGGCCATACATTATGCATATATATATATTTCCATCTATTTCACCCTTTACACTCGAAAAGACGAACATATCTATGGTAAGTCTAACAGGTTTGGGCAGAACACAACCCCAAAACCAGTCTCTCATATTTTCGGCAAAGTCCGGTCCGACCCGGTCCAAAAACTTTGCCTGCCCACCGGGTAGATTACCCACTATTAATAAAGACTTGTTGAGTGTTGTAGTAATAAAATTCAACTCTGGTAATGGAATCCAACTCAACATAATTATTATTTTTTAAGGAAAAATTGTCAGAAACAACCTTTTAAATACAAGTTTTTGCGAGAAACAACCTTTTAAAAAAAAAAAATCTGGCAAAATAAGACCTTAAAAATATTTTTTTTGCGAGAAAAAACCTTGAACCATTTTCTAGGCGTTGACCAAGTATTTTGCGGCTTCAATTCACTAAAACCAAACATGGCAATGCACGCAATCTACATTTCTTATGTTTCAACCCCATTTCCCTTCATATACTGATGAATTCAACATCGAAAAATATTTAGTCAATGTCGAAAAATGGAGAAAAAAAGAGTTGAAACATAAGAGATGCAGTTCACGTGCCATCCACATGTTTGGTTTTAACGAGTCAACGCTGAAAAATACTTGGTCAATGCCGGAAAATGGGTCGAGGTTATTTCTCGCAAAATATCTTCTTCTTGAGGTCTTCTTTTGCCAATTTTTTTATAAAAGCGTATTTCTCGCAAAAAGTTGAATTGAAAATGTTGTTTTTGACAAATTTTCCTTTTTTTAAAACTCTATTATTCAGATAGTCTGGTAGGTAGGTGTAGCAATGTCCGTCCATGATCACCCTAGCACTTAGGCTATGTTCAGTTCACCTTATTTTTGCTTATTTCAGATCAGAAAAAATAAGTTCAAATCAGATCAGATCAGAAGATCAGATAAGTTCAGATCAGATCAGATCAGTTCAGATTATGCTTATATTTTAAAACTTATTATTATTATCATCATCATCATGATTATTTAGATTATTAGTATTACTAATGGTATTATTGTTATTGTAATAATTATTATTATTGTTGTTGTTGTTATTATTATTATTATTATTAATAATATTACTTTATACAATTACTATTACTATTAATATTACTATTAACTAGTACATTTGTTCAAAAAGATTATTATTATTGTCGTTATTGTACTTATTAATTATTAGTATTGGTAATTATTATTAATGTCGTTGCTATTATTATAAATGTCATTGATATCACTATTTGAAACTATTTGTGTTCAAGAAGAAGAACGTTCTTTTGGCATTTGTAAGTGTTTTTTTTATATTTATTCTAATTAATAATTTTGATATGTGATGTTCTTTTTGATGTTGTACATGTAACGAACATGACAATAGTATATGATGTTTATTTTTTAAAACAATTTTGGTAGAATAATATAAATTATATATTACTAGTTTATATAAAACATGAGTAGCATGGGATAACCTAATGTTGTTGTCATCACGTTCAAAATTTTCCCTACAAAGGATTTCAACTTATCTTTAAAAACAAAGTTTATATAGAACAAGACAACGATATAAGAAGAATATTTAACCATTTTGTTCAAGATCATATGATTATATATATTTATAGGTTTATTTATAATAAAAAAGAACAATTTATTGATATAACAAAGAACATGTTGTTAGTTAAATTCAAACATGTCATCAATATAAAAATAACATCTATCTTTTATTTTTAAAATGTGTTCTTTTTTTAATATCATTATATGTTCTTTTAATTACTAGCAAAATTCTTATTATTAACGGACCTTGAACATGAGTGTTCTTTTATTTTTAATTTTTTTGGGCCCCTTTCGGGAATCCTGTGGTAAGATGAATTTTCTCTGGGCTGCCCTCACACAGGGCCACTCACCTAAAGACCTAACAAGCCCCAACCCCCCCTTCCCCACCCACAACAATATTGAAATATATTCTTCCACCAAGATTTGAACCTTGGTCTCCCATGTGGGAGGTAAGAAGCCATACCATTAGATCCAAGAGTCTTTAGTCTTTTATTTTTAATTGTATGTTCATATACTAATGTGCTCTTTTAAAAAAAAAAAACTAATAATAATAATAATAATTATTATTATTATTATTGTTATTATTATTATAATAATATTATTATTATTATTGAAAGTTGTGCATAGTAATAAAACGATAGTAATAGTAATACTAGTAATGAAATACAAAGTAATAATAATATTAATAATAATATGTTTTTTAAAAGATAAGTTCAGATCAGATCAGAAAAAATAAGTTCAGATCAGATTAGATAAGTTCAGATCAGAAAATTTCAGGTGAACTAAACATAGCCTTAACCTCCAAGGAAAAAGCTACTTGTTCCCCATTTTTTAGTTGCAACACTTTCCTAAAAGGGAAATAATTAATTAGTTGCAACACTTTTTTACTTTTGCGGTTAATTTCTCTCTATCTTTCCAATCACATGGGGCCCTCTTTTTTTTCCATCTCTACCTCTCTCCTACCTAAATTTGACATTGGAGTTGATGAAAAAAAAAATGTTGCAATTAAAAAGACGGAGGTAGTAATGTAGTATTAATGTAGATAGGGTTTGATAGACTGTTCTCTAGCTTTTTTTTTTTTTTGAAAGAGAAATTTCATTAATTGAAAGCCAAACGGCATCTACAATAAGTAATAAAGAAAAACAGGATACAATCAAACAAGAACAGATCAACTTCGTCTTCGATGAAACTACAATGAACCAGATCGAATATTGTGGCGCAAGTCCCTTGTATTTGTTGTCCCAAGCAACTATTAATGGAACCGTCTATCATTTTAACATAGTTTGGAGAAGAACCTTCTTGATCTATCCATATTGACCGCATCCGAGCTTCCAATACCTTCATGTTGATAGTTTTGGACTTCAACCAATGAGAACAATTTCTCATACCTACAAATAAAAAAACTAGACTCACAACTCCCATAAGGGAGAAGGAGACCTCCATTGAGAGAAGACTAGTCTTCCCATATTAGGGCACAAGAAACTCTCATAAAGAGAGACTAACTTATTCAACAAAACAAAAAGACAAACTAGAAAGTGAAAACAAGAGAGGAAAAGGGGCTTACCATGGATGAGATCATCCATGGCAGCCCCTTACTGATGAAGGGAAAAGGGAAAAAGGAAGGCGGCTAGAAAGAAAAACTAGGTTTAGGGTTTTCAAGAGAGAGCTAAGTGACTGTTCTCTAGCTACAATGCAATATGCCGTACTATTGAAAAAAAAACATTTTTTTTATGTGCCGTACTATTGAAAAAAAAAAACATTTTCGGAAGCCTATACGGTGTACAATAATATTTTTTTTCCAAGTAAAGGATTATAACTAATCTCTTCTTTCTTAGGAGTCTATTTGTCGAACGTTGACTTTGCGTTGTGATACCATTGCGTCACACCTCACCTAGTGCACAAGTTACATCATATATCGTGGTTTTTTTTTAAATTTAATTTCCCCCTAATATCTTAGATTTGTTTATTAAGAAAAGCTAATGTTATCTAATTATTATTAATTCATATGGATTATCCTACATATGGCAAGGCATAATTCAATCAGATTAATTGTTTATAGTGGCATTAGATCATTAATACATCTAATCGAAATTTATATATGAATTTGAATAAATTATTTTAAATGCTACATGCAATGATATATATTTTGATTTTTTGATAATGAAATATATTATTTTAATATTGTACACATATATACTTTTTGATTTTTTGATATCATATATATTATTTTAATATTGTACACATATATACTTCTTCTATGACATTTCCATAATATCAGGTGTAAGGTGTAACTAAAATATATAGAAAACTCAAGACAATATAGAAAATAGTTAAAATTACTAATCCTATTTTTTTGAAGGGAATTACTAATCCTATACGGTTTTTACATAACTTCATTTTCGATCAGTTTTTGTATTATTTATTTCTCAAATATATTTACTCAAAAAAATAGTTGAGGTTAAAAAGTTAAATGGCTCTTTTGAGAAAAGCATTGTAGACTCATCGCTCTGGTCTCATGAGTAAGGCTCTGTTCTTTTGGACTAAAATAATAAAAATCCAGTTCAGTTCAGGTTTATTCAGTTCAGTTCGGGTTTATTCAATTCAGTTCAGTTCAGGTTTATTCAGTTCAGTTAAGTTAATTTCCTCTCACGGTTTTCATTTTATTCAGTTCAGTTCAGGTTTATTCAATTCAGCTCAGTTCAATTCAGGTTTATTCAGTTCGGTTCAATTCAGTTCAGTTTAGTTCATGTTTATTCAATCCAAAAGAACAGATTGAGACCAAAAAAAAACAACAAAAGATATTCTCATATTGACAAACTCATAATCGTAGAACAAATTTGCTGAGAGTGTGAGGTTTAGTGGGTATTTATTTGGAACTCTTTTATCGTAAAATTTTGGTACATTTGGAGCATTGTGGGTTTCAAATAAGTAATGTGTAAAATAATAACATACGGTGCACTCGGGTATATGGTAAAAGTTGTACAAGTGTGAAGTGTGTGCACTATTATATTGCAAGCATTAATTAATTATAAGCATCCAATTATTTATATAGTAGATAGTATGAAGTTAAATCCAGTTATCTTCGATTTATATTATTGAATTTAATTAATACTATCAAAAAAACTAGAAAGATCAGGATTAGGAGTGTAAAACGATACTATCAGTCGAAACAACAACAATGAAAAGGTGTCAATTCTGAAACGACCCCCTTTAAAAAAAGGTTTCCGAACTGATTATATTGGAAAATATAACATTTGTGAATATTTGTCCTGACATATTTCCTTTTAAACTCATTTTAAATTAAGAACTTCACAATATGAAGGCATTGATTGATATGTCTACATCTGTTTAATCCATTGCGGGCATTATGAAACGATTAAGGAAATAGATCAAATCAGATACATTAAAAATTCTGTACCTAAATAAATAAATAAAAAATCCTAATACATACTATAAATGTTGATAACTTGATATCGTTGCATGTAATTAAGGAAAGATTTTAGAGCTTTTACATTTACATTTTTTGAAGCTTTTAAAATATGGAATCCCTCCAAAAGACACCAAAATCGTCAAATTAATTCATACTTATAGATTTAAGTACCACGTCACTTCCTTTTTTCTTTAGAAAAAAAGTGTCTCTAGGTTTGAGAAAACTTAACATATATATAACACAGTCTCAAAGTTGAAATACAAACACACAAAATTGTCCTAGATCCCTCCTCAAAAAAGAAAAACCTCTTTATTTCAGCCTTATCCTTCTCTTTCTTCTCTAACCTACAAAAAAAAACAAATGGAAGAAACATTAGTCCTAATAGTAGGAGCAGGTCCTGCAGGACTTGCCGTTGCTGCATGCCTAGCAAAAAAATCTATTTCCTACATTCTTCTCGAACGAGAAAATTGTTGCGCTTCACTTTGGAAGAAACGAGCTTACGATCGATGCCATCTTCATTTAGCCAAAGAATTTTGCTCGTTACCTTATAAGCCACATTCCCCCGAAGCCAACAAATATATGGCTAAGGATGATTTTATAAAGTACGTAGATGATTATGTCTCGGTCTTTGATATTAGGCCACGGTACTTTCACTCTGTAGAATCTGCATGTTTTGATGAAACCAAAGAAAAGTGGTTAGTTGAAGCAAAAGACATTTTATTGAATGTGACTAAAGTTTTCGTTGCAAGTTTTTTGGTTGTTGCAACAGGTGAAAATAGCAAAGGTTACATCCCTGATATTCCTGGGTTAAATAATTTTAAGGGAGATTTTATGCATTCTAGTGAGTACAAGTCTGGTAACAAGTTTCAAGACAAAGATGTTTTGGTCGTTGGATGTGGAAATTCTGGAATGGAGATTAGTTATGATCTCTTTAAATTTGGAGCCAACACTTCAATTGTTATTAGAAATCCGGTTAGACTTCTAATTACTTCTTAACTTTATCTATATAATATATTAATAGCGAAAGTAATCATAGCTAATTTCCTCTTAAGGTTCCTTTCTGGACCTGTCAAGTTTTAATAGACGACTGCATTAAAAATATGATTAAAGTCTTAATGAGCGTTAGCTTATAGATTATTGAATTGAAAATCATATTCGGCTTATTAGTGCTAAAATTTAAATAATTGCATCGGAAATCAAATATATTAAAAAAACCAAATGCTCGTCTCTTATATTAATTTTCCTTTAAATAAAGAAAAACGTGTGTTGCTAGGCATTACCTAGTATGCATATTAAATGTCTAATTCATGCATGTATCTATCTATATCATATCTAGTTATCTACATATAAAGTATCATACATGTTACATATAAATTATCATATAATCTATGAGCTCATATTTAAAAATATTTATTTTATATTTAGTTTATATAAATCTTGAAAATTGATTATTGCTACTGTATTCAGGTTCATGTGCTTACAAGAGAAATGATTTGCGTGGGAATGCATTTACTGAAATACTTTCGTTTATCACTGGTGGACACTTTGATTACTCTTGCTGGAAAATTTAAGTATGGAGATTTGTCAAAATATGGCATTCATCGCCCAAAAAAAGGCCCATTTTTACTTAAAGCAACGACGGGAAGAAGCTCAGTTATTGATGTGGGAACTGTTGCCAAAATTCAATCAGGAGAAATTAAGGTAAGCTTCCTAAGTTTTAACATTCACAACATCTCAAGAAAAAACCTTCCTAAGTTTTAACGTTTATAACATCTCAAATATAAAAAAAAAGCTTTACATTCTGATAATTAAAAAGCTACTTTAGTCTCACATAAGGATTAATGATAGCGCAAAAGAATATGTACATTTACATCAATATAAATCAGTCATTTAATTAACTTTCATACTCTAACAAGGGAAAAAGGTGATTGTTCTAGTAAAAAAAAATTGACTATGTGTTTCCTATCGGATTTATAAGCAAAAGAGTTGAATGAGTCAGTGAACGACTTAGCCTTAGATGTATCATGACATTTAGATGTACGATAAATATGGTATTATTATATAATCTTTTTTTTGTCATTTGAGATTTTTCATGTTATATTTTATGTGATGCTCTAATCAAATTTTTTATTTGGAAAACTGCAGGTTTTACCCGCAATAGTAAGCATTGATGAGAACAAAATCGTGTTTGAAAATAAAGTTGAATCACATTTTGATGCAATAATATTCGCAACAGGGTTTAAAAGCACAACGTGTGAGTGGCTTAAGGTGAGTACATATTTTTTTTCCAGATTTAATAATAATAATATTATTATTATTTATTATACAATCTTTCCATATATATAATCCTAAATTTTATATTTATTCTACTTTATTTTATTCTATAAATATTTGTTCACATTGATACAAAAAATAAATAAAAATAAATAATATGAAATGTACTTATGATTCATAATCATTTCGTAATATCTTTCCATACTGTTTTCTGTTTACTATTCGTTGTATTACTGTATCAATTACTGTTAGTATGTATCTAATTAAAACCTCTATAATCACACTATACATTATCCGTAAACTCTAATAAAACTCAATTGATGATCTTAACTTAATTTGATTAGCATAAAGGACCTTTATTATTCTAGCTTCACCGCTTAATTCTACTTGGCAAATAAAAAAGAGAACCCTGAAAAAAAAAGTACACATTGAAACAGATTACAAATGTACAAGATTTTTTTTTTTTGCAAAATGGTAAAATTGAAACAGATTAATTACAAAATCATTAAGAAAAATAAAGGTATTGAATATTGATGCTCCTTAGCAAAATGGTGTATAAGAATACCATAAATGGTTATTCATCGTTTTACTTTTTTTTTTTTTTTGGTCCTACTACGAGGAGTTTCCCACCGCCTTTGGCGAATGGACTAATCTCCCGCGTGAGTTTCTATGGGTACCTCGAAGGGTAGCATCCCTCCCAGTTGGGTTTTTTTCCATACCCAAGGCTCGAACCCGAGACCTTGGTTAAAGAGCGAGAGGCCCTTAACCACTCACGCCAACACAGTTGGTATCGTTTTACTCTATTTAAGATCATGTAAATAATTATTTCTTTTCGCCAAAACTCAAGTATGAAATTGCTTATTTATTTAATACTTGATTACTATTGTTTTGTAGGATTATGACTTTATCCTAAAAAATGATGGATTTCCGAAAGAACGCTTTCCAAATCATTGGAAAGGAAAGAATAAAGTGTATTGTGCTGGATTGTCGAGGATGGGACTTCAAGGTGTATCAAGAGATGCCATAACCATTGCTAATGATATTGAGGTCGTTTTAAGATCTATGATACCGCATGAAGATTTTTAAGTTACTTTACATATATCCGGTAGAATAAGAATGTTGTAAACTCTTAAATTTTTTTTTTTTGCCCTGTAATTATAGTACTCTCCTGTTATGCCTAGCCTAGATTTGGGGTTCGTTCAACTATTAAATAAATAAAATGACATGAACTTTTTGGTGGAATCTCAAAGATCTGATGACTTTATGTGCTACTTCCTCTGTATTTTTTTATCTTTCTCACTTAGAATCTTGACACTATTCACAACTAGAGAGAATCTTTTCAATTTTTCTCAATATATAAGAAAAAATATAGTCATGTGGGGTCTTGTTTGATTCGTCTAAATGAGTAGTTTATTAATATTCAATTATTATAATTTTTACTAATATGTAATGAAAGATATTTAAGGTAGAATAAGTGCATTGGCAAACGTGCAAAGTCAAAGTAGGAAAGATAAAAAAATACAGAGGGAGTATTAGACAATATATTTTTTAAATACTACTCCCTCCGTCCTAAAATATAGTTCTCATTTTCTTTTTTTATGGTAATTTATGTAAGTAGAATCTAAGAGAGATAGTAAAGATTTTTTGTTTATTTAAATAAATGTTGTATGGGAAAAGATGATTTTAGGAGAGAGAATGGAGAATAATTGGTGAAAGATCATTAATTGTAACTAGGGGTGAAAATTATTCGGATAAAATCCAAAATCCATTCCAATCCAATCCAATACGCATTAGTAATTCGGATCGGATTCGAACTGTGTTCCGATTGGATTTGGATTGAGATTTTTTGGAAAAAAAAAATGGATTTTCGGATCGGGTTGAGGGTAATTGAATCCAATATAACCGAATGGCAATTTGCCTTGTAGTATGTATCTAGATTGAGCTTAAGTACTTTACTGAATTTTTTTTAGAAAAGCCTAATCCATAGCCCAATAGGCGTATCACTTCAACCCTTCCCCTAAAACCCTAAAATCACTTAATTCCTCATATCCTAAATCTACTAGGTCTTTGTTGTGCGTAATTTATTTCATCGAAAAACTAGAGTTTAAAAAAATCGGATTTTTCGGGTCGGATCCAATCTAGAGTATGAAAATTCGGATTGGATCGGATCGGGGTCAAACTCTAATCGGTTTGGATTCGGATTGGAAAAATGAAATCCAAATTTTGTTCGGATCGGGTTAGGCCCTAATTCAAACCGTACACCGAACTTTCACCCCTAATTGTAACACTTAGGTCGAATAAATAAATGATGGGACACGGTTTTTCTAGACAAATTACGGAAAAATGTGGAACTAAATATGGAAATGGGAACTATATTTTGGGACACCCAAAATGAAAATGGGAACTGTATTTTGGGACAGAGGGAGGAACAAATTTGTCTTAATAGTTAATTAGTTATGGCCGTCAGTTGAGCCAAAACTTATATCAATAATTAGTTCATGCTCCTAATATATACGTGTAAGCACAAAAAATTATTGATTTCATCAAATAATCTTAAGAATTTCGCTCAAGAGAGATACAAAAAAATTGTTTTTTTCTATGTAGTGCCCATGTGTTTTACGAAATTCTAAGATGTATTCGACCTTTTTGAAATTTCCACGCTGTACCCCTAAGCTTTCTAAATGTTACACAAAATACCTTTATACACGATATCAAAGTAGATTTTGGGAATTTCTTACCCTGCGGGCATAGAGAAGGATTTCTGAGCCTTGTTAGTTGACTGAGGTTTGGGATTTCTATAAGTAATGATATTTTGTGTGATGTTTAGAAAGTTTAAGGGTATAATGTGGATAGTTCAAAAAGACCTGGTACTACATAGAATTTCGTAAAATACTACTACATTATTATGAGCAAAAACAAATAAAGCTAAGCTAGCATAACGTAAATTTTACAATTAAGCTTAAGTCAATTTGAGGCCATACATTATGCATAGGGGTGTGCAAAAAGATCCGATCCGATTGATCCGATCCGGTGATCCGGTGATCCGATCCGAAATTTCGGATATCCGATCCGATTTTTGGTTTTCGGATATTTCGGATCGGATATCCGGAAAAAAAAACGGATTTTCGGATCGGATACGGATCGGATTTTTTTGCAATCCGGATATCCGAAAACCCGATTTTTTTTTTTAACACAAAATATCCAAATGGGCTAAGCACGCTAGAGTCCACAGTTGACACTTCAATAGGGCTAGTCCATGAGTCCACAGTTAGTAACACGCTCTCATTCCTCAGTCCTCTCTCTTCACTCTCTCACTCTTCACTTCACGGCTGCCGGTGCCGGAGCGACTGAAATGGAACGGCCGGCGAGGAAGCAACCAACAGATCTGTCCAACTCTGGGGTAAACTTTTCGTCAAACACCTAAACAATTAGAGAAAAAGGGTGCCAAAGAAGAGAGAGAAAGAGGATTATAAGTGCGATGATTGCGTAGTTCATGCGGAAGTAAGAGAGGTTAGTTTTGATTGTGAGAAAAGTGTCGTTTATGGAGGTTGGGAAAGAGAGAGAGGAGAGAGAAAATAAGAGGTTCCATTGACGGCGTGTTGCGAGGGTTGATTCGAATTTGGATCTTGTGTTTTGTGCGTGTGATGAATTCGAAGTTGTGGGTGTTTGATGATGGGGTGTTGGGAGATTGGGATGTTGGGATTGTGCCGTAGGTTGTCATTTTTGAGGTGAGGTGGGATTTTAATGGAGGAAATGTTGAGATGAAGGCCGGCTGAATTTTCCAGCTCTTCTGCGTGATTTCTCCTGAAATTTTGTGCTTGATTTTTCTCTTTTTCGAATTAACAATTGGGTTCAATTTTGGTTGTGAACTTGTGATGATATTTGGGTTAGCACTTTAGCAATTAACAGTTGGATTGCTAGTGCCTAGTAGTTGGCCACTTATAATTTATAACTCATGGGCCAAAGTGGCAGAAGCTAGAAAGCTACTATATAATATTAGCAGTTGATCATTTGTATGTAAATACGTAATATAGGCTTAAGGCTATATAGCAAAGGGTCATATATGGGCTGCCCAGCATTCTAACATGTAGCAGTGGGCCAATTTTCGAATCAATTGACTTTGAATTTTCGGATCAATATTTCGGATCTTCGGATCTCCGGATCGGATATCGGATCCGATCCGATCCGAAATCTCCGGATATCCGAAATATTCGGATCGGATTCGGATCGGATTTTTCCTGATCCGAAATTTCGGATATCCGGATTTTCGGATCGGGTCGGATCCGATATCCGATTATGCACACCCCTAAATTATGCATATATATATATTTCCATCTATTTCACCCTTACACTCGAAAAGACGAACATATCTATGGTAAGTCTAACAGGTTTGGGCAGAACACAACCCCAAAACCAGTCTCTCATATTTTCGGCAAAGTCCGGTCCGACCCGGTCCAAAAACTTTGCCTGCCCACCGGGTAGATTACCCACTATTAATAAAGACTTGTTGAGTGTTGTAGTAATAAAATTCAACTCTGGTAATGGAATCCAACTCAACATAATTATTATTTTTTAAGGAAAAATTGTCAGAAACAACCTTTTAAATACAAGTTTTTGCGAGAAACAACCTTTTAAAAAAAAAAAATCTGGCAAAATAAGACCTTAAAAATATTTTTTTTGCGAGAAAAAACCTTGAACCATTTTCTAGGCGTTGACCAAGTATTTTGCGGCTTCAATTCACTAAAACCAAACATGGCAATGCACGCAATCTACATTTCTTATGTTTCAACCCCATTTCCCTTCATATACTGATGAATTCAATTCAACATCGAAAAATATTTAGTCAATGTCGAAAAATGGAGAAAAAAAGAGTTGAAACATAAGAGATGCAGTTCACGTGCCATCCACATGTTTGGTTTTAACGAGTCAACGCTGAAAAATACTTGGTCAATGCCGGAAAATGGGTCGAGGTTATTTCTCGCAAAATATTTTCTTCTTAAGGTCTTCTTTTGCCAATTTTTTTATAAAAGCGTATTTCTCGCAAAAAGTTGAATTGAAAATGTTGTTTTTGACAAATTTTCCTTTTTTTAAAACTCTATTATTCAGATAGTCTGGTAGGTAGGTGTAGCAATGTCCGTCCATGATCACCCTAGCACTTAGGCTATGTTCAGTTCACCTTATTTTTGCTTATTTCAGATCAGAAAAAATAAGTTCAAATCAGATCAGATCAGAAGATCAGATAAGTTCAGATCAGATCAGATGAGTTCAGATTATGCTTATATTTTAAAACTTATTATTATCATCATGATTATTATGATTATTAGTATTACTAATGCTATTATTGTTATTGTAATAATTATTATTATTGTTGTTGTTGTTATTATTATTATTATTATTAATATTACTTTATACAATTACTATTACTAGTAATATTACTATTAACTAGTACATTTGTTCAAAAAGATTATCATTATTGTCGTTGTTGTACTTATTAATTATTAGTATTGGTAATTATTAAGTTGCTATTATTATAAATGTCATTGATATCACTATTTAAAACTATTTGTGTTCAAGAAGAAGAACGTTCTTTTGGCATTTGTAAGTGTTTTTTTTATATTTATTCTAATTAATAATTTTGATATGTGATGTTCTTTTTGATGTTGTACATGTAACGAACATGACAATAGTATATGATGTTTATTTTTTAAAACAATTTTGGTAGAATAATATAAATTATATATTACTAGTTTATATAAAACATGAGTAGCATGGGATAACCTAATGTTGTTGTCATCACGTTCAAAATTTTCCCTACAAAGGATTTCAACTTATCTTTAAAAACAAAGTTTATATAGAACAAGACAACGATATAAGAAGAATATTTAACCATTTTGTTCAAGATCATATGATTATATACATTTATAGGTTTATTTATAATAAAAAAGAACAATTTATTGATATAACAAAGAACATGTTGTTAGTTAAATTCAAACATGTCATCAATATAAAAATAACATCTATCTTTTATTTTTAAAATGTGTTCTTTTTTTAATATCATTATATGTTCTTTTAATTACTAGCAAAATTCTTATTATTAACGGACCTTGAACATGAGTGTTCTTTTATTTTTAATTTTTTTGGGCCCCTTTCGGGAATCCTGTGGTAAGATGAATTTTCTCTGGGCTGCCCTCACACAGGGCCACTCACCTAAAGACCTAACAAGCCCCAACCCCCTTCCCCACCCACAACAATATTGAAATATATTCTTCCACCAAGATTTGAACCTTGGTCTCCCATGTGGGAGGTAAGAAGCCATACCATTAGATCCAAGAGTCTTTAGTCTTTTATTTTTAATTGTATGTTCATATACTAATGTGCTCTTTTTAAAAAAAACTAATAATAATAATAATAATTATTATTATTATTATTATTGTAATTATTATTATTATTGAAAGTTGTGCATAGTAATAGAACGATAGTAATAGTAATACTAGTAATGAAATACAAAGTAATAATAATATTAATAATAATATTAATAATAATATGTTTTTTAAAAGATAAGTTCAGATCAGATCAGAAAAAATAAGTTCAGATCAGATTAGATAAGTTCAGATCAGAAAATTTCAGGTGAACTAAACATAGCCTTAACCTCCAAGGAAAAAGCTACTTGTTCCCCATTTTTTAGTTGCAACACTTTCCTAAAAGGGAAATAATTAATTAGTTGCAACACTTTTTTACTTTTGCTGTTAATTTCTCTCTATCTTTCCAATCACATGGGGCCCTCTTTTTTTTTCCATCTCTACCTCTCTCCTACCCAAATTTGACATTGGAGTTGATGAAAAAAAAAATGTTGCAATTAAAAAGACGGAGGTAGTATTAATGTAGATAGGGTTTGATAGACTGTTTTCTAGCTACAATGCAATATGCCGTGCTATTGAAAAAAAACATTTTCGGAAGCCTGTACGGTGTACAATAATATTTTTTTTTCCAAGTAAAGGATTATAACTAATCTCTTCTTTCTTAGGAGTCTATTTGTCGAACGTTGACTTTGCGTTGTGATACCATTGAGTCACACCTCACCTAGTGCACAAGTTACATCATACATCGTGGTTTTTTTTTTAAATTTAATTTCCCCCTAATATCTTAGATTTGTTTATTAAGAAAAGCTAATGTTATCTAATTATTATTAATTCATATGGATTATCCTACATATGGCAAGGCATAATTCAATCAGATTAATTGTTTATAGTGGCATTAGATCATTAATACATCTAATCGAAATTTATATATGAATTTGAATAAATTATTTTAAATGCTACATGCAATGATATATATTTTGATTTTTTGATAATGAAATATATTATTTTAATATTGTACACATATATACTTTTTGATTTTTTGATATCATATATATTATTTTAATATTGTAGACATATATACTTCTTCTATGACATTTCCATAATATCAGGTGTAAGGTCTAACTAAAATATATAGAAAACTCAAGACAATATAGAAAATAGTTAAAATTTCTAATCCTATTTTTTTGAAGGGAATTACTAATCCTATACGGTTTTTACATAACTTCATTTTCCATCAGTTTTCGTATTATTTATTTCTCAAATATATTTACTCAAAAAAATAGTTGAGGTTAAAATGTTAAATGGCTCTTTTGAGAAAAGCATTGTAGACTCATCGCTCTGGTCTCATGAGTAAGGCTTTGTTCTTTTGGACTAAAATAATAAAAATTCAGTTCAGTTCAGTTCAGGTTTATTCAATTCAGTTCAGTTCAGGTTTATTCAGTTCAGTTAAGTTAATTTCCTCTCACGGTTTTCATTTTATTCAGTTCAGTTCAGGTTTATTCAGTTCAGTTAAGTTAATTTCCTCTCACGGTTTTTATTTTATTCAGTTCAGTTCAGGTTTATTCAATTCAACTCGGTTCAATTCAGGTTTATTCAGTTCGGTTCAGTTCAGTTCGGTTCATGTTTATTCAGTCCAAAAGAACAGATTGAGACCAAAAAAAACAACAAAAGATATTCTCATATTGACAAACTCATAATCGTAGAACAAATTTGCTGAGAGTGTGAGGTTTAGTGGGTATTTATTTGGAACTCTTTTATAGTAAAATTTTGGTACATTTGGAGCATTGTGGGTTTCAAATAAGCAATGTGTAAAATAATAACATATGGTACACTCGGGTATATGGTAAAAGTTGTACAAGTGTGAAGTGTGTGCACTATTATATTGCAAGCATTAATTAATTATAAGCATCCAATTATTTATATGGTAGATAGTATGAAGTTAAATCCAGTTATCTTCGATTTATATTATTGAATTTAATTAATACTATCAAAAAAACTAGAAAGATTAGGATTAAGAGTGTAAAACGATACTATCAGTCGAAACAACAACAATGAAAAGGTGTCAATTCTGAAACGACACCCTTTAAAAAAAGGTTTCCGAACTGATTTATATTGGAAAATATAACATTTGTGAATATTTGTCCTGACATATTTCCTTTTAAACTCATTTTAAATTAAAAACTTCACAATATGAAGGCATTGATTGATATGTCTACATCTGTTTAATCCATTGCGGGCATTATGAAACAATTAAGGAAATAGATCAAATCAGATACATTAAAAATTCTGTACCTAAATAAATAAATAAAAAATCCTAATTCATACTGTAAATGTTTGATAACTTGATATCGTTGCATGTAATTAAGGAAAGATTTTAGAGCTTTTACATTTACATTTTTTGAAGCTTTTAAAATATGGAATCCCTCCAAAAGACACCAAAATCATCAAATTAATTCATACTTACAGATTTAAGTACCACATCACTTCCTTTTTTCTTTAGAAAAAAAATGTCTCTAGGTTTGAGAAAACTTAACATATATATAACACAGTCTCAAAGTTGAAATACAAACACACAAAATTGTCCTAAATCCCTCCTCAAAAAAGAAAAACCTCTTTATTTCAGCCTTATCTTTCTCTTTCTTCTCTAACCTACAAAAAAAAATATAATGGAAGAAACATTAGTCCTGATAGTAGGAGCAGGTCCTGCAGGAATTGCCATTGCTGCATGCCTAGCAAAAAAATCTATTTCCTACATTCTTCTCGAACGAGAAGATTGTTGCGCTTCACTTTGGAAGAAACGAGCTTACGATCGATGTCATCTTCATTTAGCCAAAGAATTTTGCTCGTTACCATATAAGCCACATTCCCCCGAAGCCAACAAATATATGGCTAAGGATGATTTTATAAAGTACGTAGATGATTATGTCTCGGTCTTTGATATTAGGCCACGGTACTTTCACTCTGTAGAATCTGCATGTTTTGATGAAACCAAAGAAAAGTGGTTAGTTGAAGCAAAAGACATTTTATTGAATGTGACTAAAGTTTTCGTTGCAAGTTTTTTGGTTGTTGCAACAGGTGAAAATAGCAAAGGTTACATCCCTGATATTCCTGGGTTAAATAGTTTTAAGGGAGATGTTATGCATTCTAGTGAGTACAAGTCTGGTAACAAGTTTCAAGACAAAGATGTTTTGGTCGTTGGATGTGGAAATTCTGGAATGGAGATTAGTTATGATCTCTTTAAATTTGGAGCCAACACTTCAATTGTTATTAGAAATCCGGTTAGACTTCTAATTAATTCTTAACTTTATCTATATAATATATTAATAGCGAAAGTAATCATAGCTAATTTCCTCTTAAGGTTCCTTTCTGGACCTGTCAAGTTTTAATAGACGACTGCATTAAAAATATGATCAAAGTCTTAATGAGCGTTAGCTTATAGATTACTGAATTGAAAATCATATTCGGCTTATTAGTGCTGAAATTTAAATAATTGCATCGGAAATCAAATATATTAAAAAAAACCAAATGCTCGTCTCTTATATTAATTTTCCTTTAAATAAAGAAAAACGTGTGTTGCTAGGCATTACCTAGTATGCATATTAAATGTCTAATTCATGCATGTATCTATCTATATCATATCTAGTTATCTACATATAAAGTATCATACATGTTACATATAAATTATCATATAATCTATGAGCTCATATTTAAAAATATTTATTTTATATTTAGTTTATATAAATCTTGAAAATTGATTATTGCTACTGTATTCAGGTTCATGTGCTTACAAGAGAAATGATTTGCGTGGGAATGCATTTACTGAAATACTTTCGTTTATCACTGGTGGACACTTTGATTACTCTTGCTGGAAAATTTAAGTATGGAGATTTGTCAAAATATGGCATTCATCGCCCAAAAAAAGGCCCATTTTTACTTAAAGCAACGACGGGAAGAAGCTCAGTTATTGATATGGGAACTGTTGCCAAAATTCAATCAGGAGAAATTAAGGTAAGCTTCCTAAGTTTTAACATTCATCACAACATCTCAAGAAAAAACCTTCCTAAGTTTTAACGTTTATAACATCTCAAATATAAAAAAAAAGCTTTACATTCTGATAATTAAAAAACTACTTACTTTAGTTTCACATAAGGATTAATGATAGCCCAAAAGAATATCTACATTTACATCAATATAAATCAGTCATTTAATTAACTTTCATACTCTAACAAGGGAAAAAGGTGATTGTTCTAGTAAAAAAAAATTGACTATGTGTTTCCTATGGGATTTATAAGCAAAAGAGTTGAATGAGTCAGTGAACGACTTAGCCTTAGATGTATCATGACATTTAGATGTACGATAAATATGGTATTATTATTTAACTTTTTTTTGTTGTCATTTGAGATTTATCATGTTATATTTTATGTGATGCTCTAATCAAATTTTTTATTTGGAAAATTGCAGGTTTTACCCGCAATAGTAAGCATTGATGAGAACAAAATCGTGTTTGAAAATAAAGTTGAATCACATTTTGATGCAATAATATTCGCAACCGGGTTTAAAAGCACAACGTGTGAGTGGCTTAAGGTGAGTACATATTTTTTTTTCCAGATTTAATAATAATAATAATAGTATTATTGTTATAATAATAATATTCTTATTATTTATTATACAATCTTTCCATATATATAATCCTAAATTTTATATTTATTCTACTTTATTTTATTCTTTAAATATTTGTTCACATTGATACCAAAAATAAATAAAAATAATATGAAATGTAGTTATGATTCATAATCATTTCGTAATATCTTTCCATATTGTTTACTGTTTACTATTCGTTGTATTACTATATCAATTACTGTTAGTATCTAATTGAAACCTCTATAATCACACTATACATTATCCGTAAACTCTAATAAAACTCAGGATTGATGATCTTAACTTAATTTGATTAGCATAAAGGACATATATTATTCTAGCTTCATCGTTTAATTCTACTTGGCAAATAAAAAAGAGAACCCTGAAAAAAAAAAGTACACATTGAAACAGATTACAAATGTACAACATTTTTTTTTTTTTTTTTTTGCAAAATGGTAAAGTTGAAACAGATTAATTACAAAATCATTAAGAAAAATAAAGGTATTGAATATTGATGCTCCTTTGCAAAACAGTGTATAAGAATACCATAAATGGTTATTCATCATCGTTTTACTCTATTTAGTTGTATCTTAAAATCATGCAAATAATTATTTCATTTCGCCAAAACTCAAGTATGAAATTGCTTATTTATTTATTACTCCCTCCGTCCCATAATATAGTTCCCATTTCTATTTTGGGAGTCAAACTTTAAGATCTTTGACCAAATATTCTCATTAATGTATAAAAAAAAACATACTCATGTGGGATCTTGTTAGATTCGTCTCAAGTATGAAATTGCTTATTTATTTATTAATTGATTATTATTGTTATGCAGGATTATGACTTTATCCTAAAAAACGATGGATTTCCGAAAAAACGCTTTCCAAATCATTGGAAAGGAAAGAATAAAGTGTATTGTGCTGGATTGTCGAGGATGGGACTTCAAGGTGTATCAAGAGATGCCATAACCATTGCTAACGATATTGAGGTCGTTTTAAGATCTATGATAGCGCATGAAGATTTTTAAGTTACTTTACATATATCCGGTAGAATAAGAATGTTGTAAACTCTTAAATTTTTTTTGCCCTGTAATTATAGTACTCTCCTTTTATGCCTAGCCTAGATTTGGCATTTGGGGTTCGTTCAACTATTGAATAAATAAAATGACATGAACTTTTTGGTGGAATCTCAAAGATCTGATGACTTTAGGTGCTTTTAGACAATATATTTTTTAAATACTAGCGAATTTGTCTTAATAGTTCTAACAGATGAGAGAAATAATACAATTACAAATATTAAGAATGCAATATCTTAAAAAATACAAAGCCAAAAAAAATAAAAAAATAACCAACGGCTCTATTTTTCAGAGATCTACAAATAGAGACCCATTTTGTAATATTTTGGACAATTTTTTTTTCTAGTTATTTACTAATTTTCTATAATTTTGCATATTTTATATGAAATATCTTCCACTTTTACACTCTAAAAAAATAAACAATATTTTTGTGCATTTCATTTAGTTACTGCTAAAAAAGCTAATTATGTATTTATTTAATTAATTTTTTATCAATTAGTAATGAATATTAAATATTATTAAATAGTAAATAATAAAAATATTGTATAGTGGTGGTGGGGTGATGAGAGAGAAAAAAATAGTTGGATGATGTAAAAAAGTAGTTGGGTAGGTAAAAGTAGTTGGGATGATCTTTTTTTTGTTCATTGTTAAGAAAAAAGCAGGAAAAGATTGTGGGATGTAATTTTTTAGAGAGAGAAAGTTAGAAAGAGAGTGGGATGATCTTATTTTTCAATCATCAATAATGGTGCTCTTATGGCCGTCAGTTGAGCCAAAACTTATATCAATAATTAGTTCATGCTCCTAATATAAGCACAAAAAATTATTGATTTCATCAAACAATCTTAAGAATTTCGCTCAAGAGAGATAGAAAAAAAATTGGTTTCTTCTATGTAGTGCCCCTGTGTTTTAAGAAATTCTAAGTTGTATTCGACCTTTTTAAAATTTCCACGTTGTACCCCTAAGCTTTCTAAATGTTACACAAAATACCTTTATACACGATATCAAAGTAAATTTTGGGAATTTCTTACCCTGCGGGAATAGAGTAGGATTTCTGAGCCTTATTGTTGACTGAGGTTTGGGATTTCTATAAGTAATGATATTTTGTGTGACGTTTAAAAAGTTTAGTGGTATAATGTGGATAGTTTAAAAAGACCGGGTACTACATAGAATTTCGTAAAATACTACTCCCTCCGTCCCAAAATATAGTTCCCATTTCCATTTTGGGTGTCCCAAAATATAGTTCCCATTTCCATATTTAGTTCCACATTTTTCCGTAATTTGTCTAGAAAAATCGTGTCCCATCATTTATTTGCTTCTTGAATTTTTTTTTTGCTTGGTTTATTCAACCCAAGTGTTACAATTAATGTTCTTTCACAAATTATTCTCCATTCTCTCTCCTAAAATCATCTTTTCCCATACTACATTTATTTAATGGTTTTTTCACCAGGTATCCCTGAGGTTTCGCGAAATGCACCAGGTACCCTCGTTGTTTCAAAAATGCACCAGATACCCTTGTCATTTACCTAAAATGCACCAAATACCCTTAATGATTAACGACGTTAGGTTTCCGTTAGCTTTATTTACCGTTTTGCCATTATTAACCCTAACCCTAACCTCTAAACCGCTAAACCCTTACCAAACCCTTAAACTCCTAAACCCTTACCCTAAATCCTAAAATCCCTAAACCTTAAACCCTAACCCCCTAACCCTCCCCCCCCCACCTGCCCAAAGAACCCCCTCTCTTCCCCCCCACCCCCGCAACCCCCTCCTCCCCCCCACCCCGGCCGCCAGCCCCCCTCCTCGCAGCCTCCCCCACCACCGTCGACCATCCCACGCTTCCCCTACCCTCGTCGACCCTCCCCTGCGCTCCCCCACCCCCGTGAAATCCCCCCCCCACCCTCCCCCACCCCTGTCGAATACCCCATCCCCCCCCCCTGCCGAATCCCCATTCCTCCATCCCCATCGAATTCCCGTTGAAAGCTGATTTTGTTTTTGTTTTCAATTTTTCTTGAATAGCAAGTGGTTTAGAAGATGAAAATTAATCGGTATTCCGAGCGGTTTTAGGGCATGGGTGCGAGCCGGGCTGCGAAATTTGGGGTGGGAATTCGACTGGTGGGGGGGGGGGATTCGGCGAGGGTGGGGGAATTCGACAGAGTGGGGGAGTAGAATCGGGCTACGGGGAGTGGGGGAGGGGGGTTCATGGGGGTGGGGGGGAGGGAAGGGAGGCTGCGGGGGTTATGGGGGGTGAGGTGGGGAAATCGACGGGGTTGGGGGGGGGTGGGGTGGGGCTTTTGCGGGGGCCGGGGAGGGTAGTGGTGGTGGTTGGGTGGTGGTGGTTAAGGTTTGGTTAGGGTTTGAAGTTAGGGGAGGGTGAGAAGTTAAGGTTTAGTTAGTTAATTAGGCTTAATTAGGATTTAATTAGGGTTAGATGGGTTAGAGGAGTTAATTAACCCTAAAAGCTAACGGAAACCTAACGCCGTTAATCATTAAGGGTATTTGGTGCATTTTATGTAAATGACAAGGGCATCTGGTGCATTTTTGAAACAACGAGGGTACCTGGTGCATTTCGCGAAACCTCAGGGGTACCTGGTGAAAAAACCGTTTATTTAAATAAACAAAAAATCTTTACTATCTCTCTTAGGTTCTACTTGCATAAATTACCGTGAAAAAAGGGAAATGAGAACTATATTTTAAGACGGAGGGAGTACTATATTATTATGAGCAAAAACAAATAAAGCTAAGCTAGCAGAACGTAAATATTACAAGCTTAAGTCAATTTGACGCCATACATTATACATATATATTTCCATCTATGTCACCCTTACACTCGAAAAGACGAACGCACCTATAGTAAGTCTAACAGGTTTGGGTAGAACACGTCATTTGTAAACCCCAAAACCAGTCTCCCATATTTCCGGCCAAGTCCGGTCCGACTTGGTCCAAAAACTTTGCCTGCCCACCGGGTAGATTATTCACTATTAATAAAGACTTATTGAGTGTTGTAGTAATGAAATCCAACTCTGGTAATGAAATCCAACTCAACATAATTATTATTTTTTTTAAGAAAAATTGTCAGAAACAACCTTTTAAATACAAGTTTTTGCGAGAAACAACATTTTAAAAAAAAATCTGGCAAAATAAGACCTTAAATTTTTTTTTTTTGCGAGAAATAACCTTGAACCATTTTCTAGGCGTTGACCAAGAATTTTGCGGCTTCAATTCACTAAAACCAAACATGGCAAGGCACGCAATCTACATTTCTTATGTTTCAACCCCATTTCCATTCATATACTAATGAATTCAACATCGAAAAATATTTAGTCAATATCGAAAAATAGAGAAAAAATGAGTTGAAACATAAGAGATGCAGTTCAAGTGCCATCTACATGTTTGGTTTTAACGAGTCAACGCTGAAAAATGCTTGGTAAATGCCGGAAAATGGGTCGAGGTTATTTCTCGCAAAATATTTTCTTCTTAAGGTCTTATTTTGCCAATTTTTTTTAAAAGTTTGTTTCTCGCAAAAAGTTGAATCGAAAAGGTTGTTTTTGACAAATTTTTTTATTTTAATACCGAATCGCTATTTACCGTCCGTATTTACTTGAAATCGTCCGTATTTTTTTCATTATATACCCCCCATGCCCCTCCCCCTTTCACCTCACTTTACCCTCTCCACTCTCACCAAACTTAAGCTCTCTCTCTCTACCATCAAGCACTAACACCACCACCACCACCTTCCGAACACCATCGCCGGCCGACCACCACCCACCACCGGAGCACCACCGACGCAAAATGTCCGATGAAGGACCGTCAACGCCGCCGGAACGAAATGTGGTAAGTTGGAAAATTTTTTTTTTTTTAAGTTGTCGGAAAATTTTTTTTGGCCACCGGAGCAGGGTAACGGATCGAAAATCCGTTACCCCAGTGGAAGAAACCTGAGGGCCATCGACCCATCAGCGGCCTTAGTCCGGCGGCAAAGGTATTCGCTCGCGATATGATAAAGTCGCACGTTAAGCCTGCTAGTATAATGAAAGTTGTGAATGAAAAATTTCCCGATGATCATCCAAATATGAGACACTTGTACAACCTGAAGGAAAAGGATAGAAGGGAAGCAATGGATTGTAGAGACGTGATGCAACACTTCCTTCACCTTGCTCGAGAGAGCGACTACCTTCACTGGATTAGGCAAGACGAGGAGACAAATGCAATGACTGCAGCATTCATGGTGCACCCTCGTTCGGCAAATATCCTCCGAACTTATCCACTTGTTGTTGGTATGGATGCAATATATAAAACCAACAAATATAACATGCCTTTTCTAGAGCTCATTGGGATGACGCCGTGCAACAAGAATTTTCTGGTTGGGTATGCTCTGATGGCCAACGAAACAGCTGATAGTTATAATTGGGTGTTGGACAAGTTTAGGTTGCTTATTGGAGTGAATGTTGTCCCTGTTACACTCATTACCGACCGTGATTTGGGCCTTATGAAAGCGATCCGGGAAGTGTTTCCTAACTCGCACATTTGCTATGTAGATGGCATATCAACAAAGACGTGCGAGGCTAGAGTGAGTAACATCATGGCCAACACCGATGCGGGTCCGAGATTCGTGAGCCGAACTTGGTATCGGATAGTCAACGCGACCGACGAGAGGAGTTATGAGGCCGAGGTTGATAATATGAGAGATGTGTACGAGAAAGTGGCCTAAAATAATCCAATACGTTGAAACAACTTGGCTTGTGTACAAAGAGAAGTTTGTGCGGGCATGGACGGACAATGTACTTCACCTTGGGAACACGTGCACTAGCCGAGTTGAAAGTGCACACTCTGCACCGAAGTCTTGGGTTTTTAGTAGCACAATCTGCCTTGGACTCCATCTTTTCTATTGCTCAAAGTGAGATAGAAAATCGGGTGAAGAAGGTTGAGAATGATTTGGAGGAAAGTCGGCGTCGGCACGGAATATTATACAAGACTCGGGCATTGTATCAATTAAATGGTCGAGTCTCGCATTACCGTTTAGAACTGTATTCGCATGAGGAAAATCGTATGCGGGAGTTAGGCTACGAGGTATATCGGCGTTGCGGTTGCTCGTTGAGAACCACACATGCAATCCCTGCGCATGCGCCATACGGAGACGATTGGAGGCGAACGAGAGTTTGTACCGATGACTTACATCTTTATTGGACTACTTTGATCATTGGTGATGGTGTCAACAACCCCGTGTTTGTATCCGAGGCAAAGACAAGATTCTCGTACTTCTTAGAGTTGGTTGAGCGGGTTCAAAGTAGTGATCCTGCCGTATTGCGGAGCGCTACCCGGGTTCTAGAGGAACATCTCGCGTAATCCGGGCGATTCAGCTTTTGAGCCCGATATTGTCGAGAACCCCAAAGGGAGACCACGCCGAAAGAATCACCCAAGTACAAAACGAAAGAAGAGTGGCTTTGAGCACACATCCAGTTCGTCTTCAAAGAGAAGCGCATCTTCGGGTTCGGTTATGAGCTTGTCAACTTCTACGGGTAATATGTTTGTTAATTGTATGTATTGATTATTGATAACATTTATTTGATACGTCTCGATAAATTTTATGTTAATTAATTTGATTGTTGTAGGTCGGGAAAGCGTGGATGGACAAGATGGTGTTAGTGGATTTCCATTTTACCGCAGGATTCCTGGGATTCTTCGACCATTCATTACTAGATGGACTAATGTCCAGGCGGACGGTAACTGTGGATTTCGAACTGTTGCAGATTGTTTTTTAGGGAGTGAAGACCATTGGGGTTTTATCCGCCAAAATATGGCAAATGAGATTGCTGCTCATCGGGATGTTTACACACATATTTATTATGATGGGATAGACGCAGCAATACGGCGCATTATTTGGAATGGGGGGCAGCATCTGAGGCTCATTGGATGGTTACTTCGCAAGACTTGTTTCCTATTGCGCAGATGTTCAATGCCGCAGTCATTTTAGTAGGACTTGGCCCAGAGGGACAACTATATCTGTGTATCATTGTCCTTCCTTGGCGTGCTTCTGAATACACGGTGGGTCCAACTAACGAACTCGTAATTGCACATCTTGGTACCTTTCAGCATTATATTAGACTGGAGTTACTTCCCGGATCACCGGTACCACCTATTCATAACTTGTGGCATAACATGCATGAAGATAGTGTTGATGGTTGGGATCTGTTGTATGGTGTGCGACGCGCTTTATGGGATGAGTTACTCTCTTCTTAGTATATAGTACATAGTGCGATCTATTCATTGTAATATTTTATGTAATGTATTTGATAAATGCATTTGTAATTATTAATACTATTTGATAATTGAATTTGAGCCGAATAAGTAGTATTTGATATGATATAAATTTATAATGTTGGATCATATTAATTTATAATGTTGGATCATAATAAGTTGCAATGATTCAAATTGAAATAATATGTTGCAATGATTCAAATTGAAACAATAGGTTGCAATGATTCAAATTGAAATAATAAATATCATCATAAAACCAAAGTCATATATACCTAACAAAGTAATATCATCAAAAAATGTAACTACATAATACACCCAAAGTAATATCATCAAAAAATGTAACTACATAATACACCCATACATAACTAATGGAATGAGAACACTGAAATGCAATGACTACATGTCATGATGATGCTCGTCCTCGCAGCGTCCCGTGCCCGATCTAGACGCAATGCAAAGATCCCAATCCCGAGCGAGGTCGGCCAACATCTCATATGCCAAAGAAGTGTTGGGTCGCCGGTCATTGTGCCGATCCTCCGTCAATGCTCTCGTGGCGTCAAAATGTCGGGCCATCCACTTGCAAAAAGTCGGTTAGTTATGTTATGTTATGTATCAATAATATAACATATAAAATAGTAAACAAATAAATGATTATATTGCGTACATAGTGGGTGTTTGAAGTGTTGGCCCGGGGCGGAATATGCGTCCTATCTGCAAAGAATGAGGGTAGGATGGGAATATGTACAAAACCAATCCATGTACTCCCTCGAACACTCTCCGCGACGAGTAACCCGTCTCAACCGTGATACGTTGAGACCCCCAAGATATGGCGTGAACCGCCGCCATGCGGACTCGGCCACCGAGACCGAGAATTGAACCTCATACCTCTTCGGGTTGCTCGGTGCGTATGCGAAATCAGGGCCGAATAGGAGGGGTAGGAATGACCCGAACAAAACCCAATCGTCGCAAAGTACACGATCCGGGTTGTACGGCTCAATGATACCTCGATAACGTATGAAACCGACATACAACGTCCTCGGAATCATGGCAGCTGGTCATCCCCATATGGCGTCCAGTCGACCCGAAAACGGATAAATGTAATAATTTCATGTTACTAACGTAGTAGTAATATATGAGAACATAATAATATATATTTTACTAATGCATTAAATATTCGTACCTCGTAACTCCGAAGGTTGTCCAAGCGTCTACGAATGGACTCGGTCGGACGAAATCCTTGTCGACGATGTGATAATCCCACTTCCGTGCCCGGGGATCATGATCACCGAAGGCCGCCCCTTTCGCCGTGGTCGGAAACACGGGAAGTACTCGTATATCCAAAGACCTTGGAGGAGCGTCGGACACCCGGCAACCTGTTTGCTATCCGCTCTAGACGCAACCCCTAGCCGACGATATAGGTACGCCAAAGCAAATGAGCCCCACGAGTAAGTATGAACTGAATCAAGGTCATCCAGCTCGGTTATGTTCTCGGGGCATGAGGCGGGAACCACTCTTATCAGTGAAGAGGGTACACCCAAGTGTCAGGAGGAACCATGCGCGAACCCGCACGTCGGCCGAACGGCCCCGATCCATGCAGTGATCGAAAATCTTCTGAACGGTAACGCCACCGTTACTCCAGACCCGTGAGTCCTCACATAATAACTCCTCACGAGTCAAGCCGAGGAGCTCCTCAAACCGTACATACAACTCAGAAGTCGGCAAAACAGCACTAACAGTCCGACCCTCAATAGGAACACGTAGGATCTGCCAAACGTCATGTAACATGATCGTCATCTCTCCAAAAGGCATGTGAAACGTGTTCGTGTCGGGCCGCTAACGCTCTACAAACGCTGTAAGTAATGGAAAGTCAAGGTGCCCAAACATAATCCCCGGTAGCTGGGCAATACAAGATCTATCCAAGCGCCGCAACGATCGCTGCGGGAAACCCCAAGTCAGCAACGGATCAAATGCACTAGAGCGGTTATGGCACAACATAACATCCCTAGCAGTCGTATCGTGGTATATACGGGAGCCGACGTGCCCCCGCCAACTAGGAATCAGGGTACCGTCAAGTGGGCCCCCAGGCATCGCCTCGGTAACTAACCACGAAGTATCCCTAGCGACTCTAACCCCGCTCGACGACCCTACTAGATCCGAACTCGACCCCGAAACAAACATCCCTCTACTACCCTTCCTCACGAGCACATGGGAGGCGGCTTCACCCACATCGGCTCCATCGTCATCTCTCATAGCATGATCTAACTCCCCGCTCGTCCCCAATATCCCATCCAAGACTATCGGGCGCGTCCTCGGGAATAGGCATCCGGCTAGCCTCGAGCATCGATCCTCGCCCTCCTACTAGATGCATCAACACCACGAGATCTAGTGTGTCGTGGCGTCGATCCCTCGGGACCATCAAGACCCTAATAATACATTATGTTAATTATTTATTATTTATTTAATGTCTACGTTATTATATTGTAATTACTACTAATCTATAACCATTGACACTCTAATAATTACTTAACTAAAATTATAAGGAAAACTAATACTAAGATGCATTAACATTGGTGATGGTGTTAACATAATATTATTAAAATATATTAACATGCGCAAAGTAAGTAAATTAGGGCATTATTATATAACTATTCACTTTCTAATAATTAATTAACTAAAATTACAACAATAAATCATATTAACTTGCTAATATCATTAGTAAACATGCTAATAAAAACAAATACCCTACATAAATTAACATGTTAATAAAAACAAATTAACATGCTAATATCATTACAATAAATAATCGTAATATGCTACTAATATAAAATAATAACATGCTAATATCATTGAAATATTTTAATAATATAATAACATGCTCAAATCAATATATTAACTTATTATATAATAACTATTAAAATTAAATAATACTATTATCACATGCTATTAAACAATTAAATAAATTAAATAATACTACCATGTTACTAACATGCATTAACATAATAATAATAAAACCTAATTACCATATTATCACACAGATTAACATATTAACTATTCCAATTAAATTAATATATTCAAATAACTATTGACATTAATTATAAAAGCCCAAATAAACACAAATTATTATTTTTAATTCAAACAGAAATTATTAATACATAAATTACGAACAAACATAAATTATTTAAAATAAACATATAAACATAATTAGAAAAAAACAGAAATTAATAAAACATAAACATAAATTAAAAAAAAGAAAAAAAAACCCAAAATCCCCCCTCCCTCGCCGGAAAACACAAAGAACAAAAAAAATTTTTTTTTTTCGTAAATGCGGGGGCAACGGACGAGAAATCAGTACCACCACACACGGTGGTAACGGACATCTTTACCGTTACCACCGCAGAGGTAACGGTTCGGATCTACGTTACCTCGCGGTGGTAACGGAAAAGTGATCCGTTACCATGGATTTCTCGTCCGTTGCCCTCGCATTTACGAAAAAAAAAAATTTTTTTTTCCTCGTTTTTTCCGGCGACGAGTGCTTTGTGTTTTCCGGCAAGCCTACGTTGGTTTTGACCACAAATAACTACAAAACTAACCTGATTTGAAGATTCCCCGATTTCCTTTCCCTTCTTCCTTGGGCCCATTCTTTTTCCGGCGTGTTGTGGTGGTGGTCGGCGTCGGTGTCTTCTTCGTCCTCGCTCCGGTGGTCGCCGGTGCGGCCTTCCTCGCCCGGTGGTGGTGGTTGCCGTGTGGTGGTGGTTGCCGTGTGGTGGTGGTGGCAGTGGTGGTGGTGGTGGCTTTGGGGGTGGTGGTGGCTTTGGTGGTGGTGGCTATGGTGGGAGTGAGGAGTGAGAGTGAGAGAGTGAGAGAGTGTTAGAGTGAGAGAGTGAGAGAGTGTGGGGGGTATGGGGTAGTATTTGTAGGGGGTAGTTTAGGAGTATTTTAAAAAAAATACGGGCGATTTCAAGTAAATACGGGCGGCATTTAGTAACCCCCTTTTAATACTATATTACTAGTATTTTTTGCACGCTATGCGTGCGTGTCATATTAAAATTCTTTTTCTCAATTAGTTATTCATCAGTGCTATAAAAAATTTGATTCGAACAGACATTTATAATGATTTTTAATTTGTTTTTTAATATATATTTCTTAAATCAATGTTTTGTTGGTTTTTTTAGTTATTTGTTCATCATTATTCAAATATCTATTATATAAGTGAAGGAAATACAAAGCAGAAGAAAACTTGTGCTCAAGTAAAGTGGAAGAATTTGTTTATCAAATTCAATAGTTGAATATTAATAAAGTGGAAGAGTTTGATTTATATAATTGAGATTTACCCAATAATCAATATTTAGGTTTTAAAATATTATCATTATAATTATTAATATGAAATTCAAGTTTTTTATTTTTTGTACGGATTGTTTCAATCAAGTTATATTGTCAATTTAATTTTTGATAAGAGTTTTTCACACATATTTAAGAAGATGAATCATTCTCCTTAATTTAATATTTAATTGAAATTTGAAATTCAATTCTATTATTAACTTGTTCTTGTTCAATATATATGGGAAGTAGGAAGAAGAAAAGACTATTTAATATATATATGGTAATTTAAATCATTAAGGGTATATTAACTTTTTGTGAGGGGACACCATCTTCCTCCCCCCTTCACTTATATAATAGAGATTAGTAGATAGTCTGGTAGGTACGTGTAGCAATGTCCGTCCATAATCACCCACTACAATAAATACCAACCCATTTTAAATATTTAGTACTCCAAAGATACGTTGTTGTCTTGTTCTAACAACACTAAAAAACGCGGTCTAAACATGGCCACGCGATCTCTGTGGGGAGCAGCAGCAAAGCTAATGGCGGTTGCAACCGCCGTCGCCGGAGGTTCCGCCGGTGCCGCAATTATAACTTCCGACGATCCTCCGGCGACGTATAAGTTGTGGACGAACGTCCCTGTACGCCTCTTTCGCGATTCCGTCACCGCCGCTAGTATCGCCTTTGGTACTTCTCTAACTTTTGTTTGTTAATCTTTTTTGCTTTCAATTAGGGTTTAGGAAGTGGATTATTCGATTTCTGTTTGATTCTTTCTAGTTATTTATGAGCTCGATTGATTGTTGTTGATGTTTGTTTTGCTTGGATGGAAATTGCAGTTTTGATTTCTATTTTCCGTGTAGAAATTGAGTGTTTCTGGTGAATTTTATAAATGTTTTTTGTAATGATGATGGTGATTTATGGTTTCAGCTTTAAGATTTTTGTTACTTCCTCAATTAGTTGATTGTAATGTAGTGATCTTCATTAATGTTTGAAGAATGAGGTGTAAGAATCTAGAGGAAGGAAATTGTGCGGCGCAGTGGCGGAATTAGTTTATGCCTCGTAACCTGGAAATTTGGTTACGGCTGCGTTCATGCTGGAAAATGGAAATGCATGATTGAATAGTAGTATATGGTCGCGTTTATTGTTGTGAAATATCCGGAATTCCTAGGATATAAGGTTATACTTCTATGATTCAGTATCCTCTGAATTTCCGCAATTAAATTGAGCTCGGAGAGATTTTCAAGCAATGGATTCACATAAAGGACTATTAGGTGATACTTCTAGCATAAAGTCTAGATTTCGCTCCATAGGCTCGAATTTAGACTGTCGTTCCATTGTAAGGTGCTTAGGTTTAGTGAAGTTGGTGTAGTCTAGGATCTTACTATGGAAGATGTTTATATTTTTCCTTCTCAACGTAGGTTCAGGTTCTTAGCTTGTTCTTGTCTTACATCCCTTTTGTACTTCTGACTTTAGGATTCTTTGTCAATTCTTGTCCCATAGTGACTTCATTTAGTGGAGCTTAGTCCAATGTCTAATCTGTAGTTATTGCACTGGTATTCACTATCTACTGTACCACTACCATAACATCCTGTCTAGTATGCCACACAAATGGAAATGGAGATGGGCAACAATTTTGGGAAAATCAGAAATTTCAAAAATGGCTTTTGTAATACTTATAAAAGATCTTCAGAAGTTTCCATTATTTCTTCTGGCATGACTCTCATGAAAAGTAAAATCTTATTTTGAAATCTAAGCAAACATAATCCATTATTTCTTGCCTTTCCTTGATTGTTGGATCAAAAAAGCATGTACAGCTTATAGTTATATGGTTGTGTAACAGTCCACGTGTTGACACCAACTGCAAGAGGCCCTGAATCTCCACGCGGACTGTCCCCTGATTAAAATAAAAGACCCCGTTTCAAAAGAAAAGGGTGTCTGCCATTTTCCTAGATTAAGGGCCCTCGGCCATGGCCTAAGATTAAGAACCATGGCAGCGGCTAGATCCGTCTCTATTGGGGATTTTAAGAGGGTAAGGCCACCGCCAAGTAATTTTCTTGTGCGATATGTTGAGGAATTGGAATACTTTTTTCCATGCAGAATCTCCTGGAAAAAACATGTCGCTAGAAAAGAGGGATATGAAACATGATGAGAGTTTAGGAGGGGGTGGTTGTGTTATCTGGTTTTTAATTGGGAAAAGTTTCAGATAAGTAGTTAGATACTTTTTTCCTTTTTGCTTCAAAAAAAGTTTTGGCCCTGGAGCATACTTAACCAGTTAGGCTACATGCACACAGCACACTTCAAATCTGGTCATTGACACATTCCTGGAGCACACAAGCTTCTGCCATCTCACCCGGCATTTTAATGATTTTATATGCCTTATGTTTGGCTTTGTAGTTTGAAACACCACAATGCTTCTTGTTTGGTGTTTAGGTGTTAAGATAATAAACCAAAGGGAACGAAAAGGAAGTTTGGTATGATGTCATATATCAAATGGCTTGTATGTATGGGTAACTTGGATTATGTGACAATGCGTTTCTGATAGCACAAATTCATATTTCTCCAATCATTTCAAAAGCCATTCATTGCTGGCTAAAGATGTGGTGTTTGAAGAAAAAGACACGTTCTGAAGGAAGAGATGCATTAATTTGGACACCCACGCAGATATATTCATCTATCACTAAAAAACAGAAACTTCATTACTGTTTTCTTAATTTATGACCTTGTACAAACTAAGCCGCCGGCAGCGTTCCTTGTGTCTTTTGGGTTTTGACTAACACCTTACGCGAAGTGCTGAATATCTAGTAGTACTTTCATGGATGTTATAACTTGTACAGTCTTCTTGTTTCACAAACTGCTGAATAATTTCATTTATATTTTAGATTTTATTTTTGTGATCCTACTCCCTCTGTATTTTTTTATCTTTCTCACTTGGAATCTTGACACTATTCATAATTAGAGAGAATCTTTTAAAATTTTCTCAATATATAAGAAAAAATATAGTCTTGTGGGGTCTTGTTTGATTCGTCTCAATGAGGAGTTTATTAATATTCAATTATTATAATTTTTACTAATATGTAATGAAAGATATTTAAAGTAGAATAAGTGCATTGGCAAACATGCAAAGTCAAAGTAGGAAAGATAAAAAAATACAGAGGGAGTATTTAATAGCAAGATTTTCATGGATCATTCATGCCCACATTGGGTGTTGTTCAAGGGATCTTTCTCAACCCTAACATAGAATGTTACACCCATTGCTTGATAGCTTATCAATAAACTTGAGGTTCTAGACGGTTAAATTGCGAGATGTGCTAGAGAATACATGTTATTCCCTCCATTTACCTTTATAAACTTTGCACATATGTTACTATGTTCTCTAGTTTGGTACAGACAATCCTGTCATCTTTTATTTTTTAGGATAATTGTAGTAGTATTCATGGTCAATTGATCAAGGTGGTTATAATAGCAGTTATTCATAAAGTCTTTTTATTATCTTTCTGTTGATCAATTTTTTGCTCGAGTACTTGACACAAGGTTTTTCTCCATTCAATCAATTCTTACAAATTAGTACGTGAGGCCTTTCTCTCTGAGAGTTGTATTTATTGACCCATTTCATGAAATGTTTCTACAAATTATGTTCCTCATATATCGTTTAAATTGTTGGAATGTGTATGTTCTACCATATGTGTCTAATGTCGTTCTGCATGGATCAGATTATGAATATTCGCTGTTGGGATTACCCGAAGGGAGCACTGAGTATGCAAAAGTGAAACATGAAGTTCATCTTAGAAGTGCACGTAAGCTTCAAGATTTATGCTTCAAAAATGGAGGAATATATATTAAGCTTGGTCAACATATTGGTCAATTGGTATGACCTATACTTTCTAGCATTAATGAACAAAAAGCAAACTGAATTTGCTCCTGTGATGGACTCATAGCTTTGGCATGAGCATCTGTTGTAGATGTGTAAGCGACCATGTTTGAATTTTTGTTGTCTCTACAGTTCTGATGGTGCTTTCTTCTTTCTGTATCAGGAATATTTGGTGCCTGAAGAGTATGTAAAAATAATGAGGGAATCTATGTTGAATAGATGTCCGGTTTCATCATATGATCAAGTGTGTGGTATCATCAAGAAGGAGCTTGGAGGGATGCCAGATGAAGTATGTACATTTTTGTCCTTTTTTCTCCCCCTAAACCTTTTTTAAGCGAAGTGGATATTACTAAATTGTGGGTCTCTTCTTGAGCTCATAAGTTGCTCCTTAAATCTTGAATCTCTCTTCTTTTATGCTCTGTTCTTGAGATAGCACAAAGTGGATAGTCCAAATGTGCAGCAGCACATGAGATGATCCAGTAAGAGAGTGGGGTGCAAGGCATGGGGGAACTGTATATGTTTTACTGCTGTGCTCTAATTCCTGCATAACTTGGGAGTATGGGAATAAGCAATGTGGCAATATCTCCAGAAATAATGTTTGTCAACTGTATCAAGTATCAGAGTTCTTATGAAACACATCAGTTTTTTTTTTTATTCCAGCTTATGTAGGAAGGAGTAAATGGAGGTTCTGCTGGCTCATCCTTAATAGAGCCCAGCCACTGGGCCATGAAATTGGGCAAGCTGTATGTCCTCCTGTGACAGACCCCTCCCCCTATATTAAAAAAATAATATTAAAGAGAGATTTGAACCAAGGTAATGTCCTGGGAGATGAAGTTCATGTTTGCTATATTTTGTAGCGGGACATACTCAGTCTTTACAATAGTGGTATATCAAGTTGAATTGTTTTATGCCCTGTATGTGCAGATTTTCACCAAATTTGATCCTGATCCCGTAGCAAGTGCTTCCCTTGCACAAGTTCATGTTGCACATTTGCATAATGGCCAAAAAGTTGCTGTGAAGGTTACTACTTCTATATTCTTATAGTAGTATCAATTTGAATCTTACAAACTTTGTGGATGGGAGCGCTGTTTATTGTTTTTTTCTTTGCTTCACATTTTCCTATTACTTTTCTGTTATCCAGGTACAACACACTCACATGACTGACACTGCGGCTGCAGATTATGCAACTGTGGAGTTGATTGTAAACACTCTGCATCGTCTGTTTCCCAATTTTGATTATAGGTACTTCAAAGTGTTGTACTCTTGTTTGCTGGCCAATATACTAAGTGCAAAATTACCAAACCTCAATGTATCGATGCTGGCCGATATCTTGAAAAATGTTAGAGCGAAGGGCTGTCAAATCATGGCTACACTTAACTGCTTGTTTACCTGTTAATGCATGAGTATTGTATCGAGTAACAACAACAATGCCAAAGCCTTAATCCCAAAAGTTGTGGCTGGTTGCATGCACAAAGAAATTATCTCATGTTGTCCCGCTATATGCTCCTTCAAACCCATCTTTTTCATGTCCATTTAACTCCTTCGCTTGGCTTCTTCTAAAATCTTGTAGTTACAAATCTACTGCTGAGAATTAACATAGCTTGGACACATTAATGACAGAAATTAAGGAAGAAGAAGAGTATTTGATTCATAAACTGAAAATTACAGAAAATAAAAGATAGATTGCCAAGTATTCGAGTGACTTGACACACTCCCAAATGAACTCTTAAAAGCTCTCTAATATTCCCAGCAATTTTCAACATGCCTTTTACATTCTATGTGGCTCTATATCTATACTACTTTCTAACACACAATCCAACTTATTCCCCAAGTAAACTAAAGAGATAATTTCTAAATTACCCTCCATCCTAAAATATTAGTTCTTAGCATCTACTTTCCTTACTGGCGGATTTTCTAGTTAACATCACATGTGCAAAACTAAAGTAGTTGATTTTCTCTTACTTCATCCCTCAATATTTGTAGGTCCAACTTCCTCGGAATATCTTTATTTCAAACTCTATTCTTACGTTATTCCCACACATCCATTTTAACATACGCATCTCTATTACACATTTACACCCAATGGCCCAATATTGCGACCCAAATAGTAACATCGATCTAACAACCGTCCTATACAACTTTCTTTGCAACTTCTACCCTGGTCGATGCTCACTATATTAGCCACCTAGAATCTTGTATCTTGGTTAATATCTCAATTTCTATGGAAGTGACCCAAGGTACTTAATATACTCACTTAGAGGTACCTCCGTATCATCTAATGCCACGGCATACATCATCGTTTGACACTCTACTAAATTGGCACTCCACGTACTGAGTTGAGTGAGTTATACTCCATTTTAGTTTAGCCTTCTTTCTTTGAACTTTTGTTTCCGCACTTTAACTTGGCATCTGTACTCACCAATACTCTATCATCTGCATACAACATACACTACAATAGCTCATCTTGGATAAAACAACTTTTATTATTTTTTTAACTGGACAACATGCATGGATAGTATCTTACCGTATTATGAATAATTAACTTATATGGCCTCCAAATGGTAGAACACTCCAGTCTAATTTGCCAAGTCTTTTGTTATATATAGGTGGTTGATTGCTGAGGTTCGTGACAGCTTACCAAAGGTATGTTGCAGAGAATCAGTACAAATAAGTACAATTTAACAAGTGGAAGTATGAGATGCTATTTTTTCTGTTTGTGGTTCCTCTGGTCCTTTTCCCTATGACATACAACATTCTTATTGATTTTGGGAAGGAGGATAGTAATGCTCTGAACCTTATGAACATGTAATAGAATTGCTATTAACTTTCGTGGGTGTAATTGTTTTTGATTGTTGTCTGAGTTTTTTAACTTGGATTTTGGTCAATACTTTGTCCGGACCGTGCAGATTGCAGATTATGCTGCAAGGAATTATTGCTAATTGATAAATTTGAAGCAAGTATTGAGATTTCTTATCTTTTACTCCTATAAAGGTTATCAATCAATAACTCAAGACTTGAAAGAAGATCAATTACATATTTTGGATCTGGATATGACCTATCTACCCTTCGACTTTTCTGCTGTCATTTAACTCTAGGATAATTATCAATGTCATTCATTAAATCTAGGGTAATTATCAATGTCATTTGCACAAGATAATTTTTCAATGTCATCTACACCATGTGCACCTACTGCAAATCATTAAGTCATTGTAGTTGAAGATTTGTAAGATGACCTAATCATGATGATTATTGTTGTGGGCTTGTGGCTATCAGGAACTGGACTTTTTGGTGGAGGCACAGAACAGTGAAAAATGTTTGCATAATTTTCGGAAGCTGTCGCCACATATAGCAGACAGTATATATGTTCCTTTGGTCTACTGGAATTTGAGTACCTCCAAATTGCTAACTATGGAGTTTATGGATGGTGTGCAAATTGATGATGTGAAGGGCATTCAGAGGATGGGAGTTCAACCATGCGATGTTTCCAGACTGGTAACTTTGCTGACCTTGCAACACTTGATAACATGGCATGATCCTGGGCCTTGGCACATGATTTCTGGCATAGAAAAGCGTGCAATCATGCGTTCTGGTGTCACATGACTTCTGTTCCTGAGTTCTCATTATTTCTTATCGTAAAATTATTAAGAACGGTTGTCATTCTGCATAAATGTTGAGTTGAAGAAGTAATTTGACAGGGGTCAAAGTTATGGTTTAGGATGGTCTGGCTTGTTAGTTTTGAATTTTTTTTTTGTGAGTTTTGTTCTTTAACCTCCAGAATTGTCTAATGTGGTTGTTGTTTTGTATTGACTGCAGGTTAGTGAAACTTTTGCGGAGATGATTTACAAACATGGCTTTGTCCACTGTGATCCCCATGCGGCCAACTTGCTGGTTCGTCCATTGCCTTCTGGCAAAAGAAATATTTTGGGTAAGAAGTTGGTCCTTTTTTCTTATTAATTTTTTTTTGTATTGCAGAATCATTTGTGCTGTATACAGGCAAGGTGTTATCCCCAAATCCAAATCTTACAGTGCCAATGCCATAGAAAGTCAAGTTCCCCATGCAGGTCTTATATAATCACCCTGTTTGAGGTCATCCTAGGCTAGTATTGCTTCTTCACACAAATTCAGCCCAATCTGCATTATCATTTGCTAGCCTTGCTTACGCTTGAGAACTCTGTTTTAATTTCAAGTAAACCATCTACTAAGAGACTGTTACCCGAGCATGGGGAAAAATTGGTTGCAGAAGATCAGATAGTCTCCGATTAGGGACTGAATACTTCCGACTAATATGATTTTGATAGTAGATATAAATATATAGTTATTTTATCTTAACTTAGGAAACTATACATAAGATAAAATATTTACATATTTATATCTACTATCAGATTTTAATGAGAATTCGTAGTAAATTGTGTGCATGAAGCTCACTCATTGTCTATATTAATAATCTAAGGATGAAAATAATAGTGTAGGACTTGTGATGATCTCAGATCGCCACCACCACGTCACGAAGAAAGAGGTAAGAAAATTTAGAGTAACAGTGTAACACAAACGATCGGAGGAAAGAGGAGGATATTTGGTTTAAAGAACAGTACAAAAGAGTCACGAACGCTGCTGAACCTGCTGCAATGGCTGCTGTAGCTGCTGCCTTTTTCTGAAAAGTAGGCATTCGAGAGGCTCAGGAACTTTCCCAAAAGAAAGATAGAATGCAGTCAACTTTCTGAACACCCTTATGTGATTTCCTCCTTTCCCTTTTATAGTTGCACTCAAAACAAAACAAATGAGGCAGGAGAAAATGCATTTATCAGCAAATAAGGTTGAGATTTATTTATTTTGGTTATTTGATAGTTTCTGGCCTCAATTTACGATATAGTTGAATTTTGAAGGTTTAGGGGGTGGATTGCAGAATGAACTTAAATTAGTGGGATGTTCTGCTAGTTGTGCCTGATAAAAACTAATCAACTCTGATGGGTTACTTTTAATTGGGACAATGGTGATGATTGCGGATGTCTTTTTGAAACACCTAAAACTTTGTGAAAGTTGGGAAAAGTTGATTTTGTGAAAGTAGTACTTTTATAGACAAATTAGCAACTTTTTTTATTTTAAATATGATAGATCAATAGATATTCTTTTAGCGAAATTATGGTCTAACTTAGCTTTCCAAAGGCCCTGTGTGGATCCAGCCTTCCTTAACAAGCTCTAGGTACCTGGGATATGCATCTATCGATTGTTGAAGTTGAAACGCTTCATCCCTCACTAGCTTATCGCTTGTGTTCTGGCGCATAATCACTGTATAAAATCAAATGTGGCTTGTTATTTTGAAACGAAGGTAGTATTATTCTTTTAGTGGTGAACTTTACTGCATATTTTGCATGTATGTGTCTAGAATGAATCTCACACAAGTAGATGTCTTCGTTTGGCTTATTCATTTATCCCTGAGCTTCCTTTGCATAGCTTACTCTTTTACTAGATTTCATATACAATGACTGTCTTCTGAATTTCCTTGCTTTTAACAGGGAAGAGAAAACCACAGTTGGTACTTTTGGACCATGGTCTATATAAAGAACTTGACTATCATACCAGAATCAACTATGCTGCATTGTGGAAGGTATGAAATTTCTTCTGACATTCTTATTTAAAAAGATTGACATTCTTATTTAAAAAGATTGTCCTCCTTAGTCTGAATATTAATACATTATAAGGTTTGGCTATATCTCGTCCTAAGGGCTAAGTATACAAATTACATATATTTACTAAGATATTATTAGTTTCGGAACTTATGACAAGACCACATACATGTCGATCAGTGTTATTAATGTTTATCCACTGCTTGATATTTCTACTTATAGCTTCTTGTTGGTAACCCTTGGGGATACATTTAACATTTTTCTATCTCTATTATATAAGTGAAGGGGGGAGGAAGATGGTGTCCTTTCACAAAAAGTCTAATATACCCTTAATGAATTTATATTGTCATATATATTAAATAATCTTTTTTTTTTTCTACTTGCCATATATATTGAACAAGGTAACAATGGAATTGAATTTGAGATTTCAATCAAATATTAAATTAAGGAGATTGATTTCATTTTCTTACATATGTGTGAAAACTGTGATAAAAAATTAAATTGACATTATAACTTGATTGACACAATCAGAAGAAAAAATAAAAACTTGAGTTTCATATAAATAATACTACTGATATTATTTTAAAACCTATATGTTGATTATTATTCGGTAATCTATATTATATAAATCAAACTCTTTAACTTTATTAATATTCAACAATTGAACCTGATACACAAATTCTTCCACTTTATTGGAGCACAAGCTTTCTTCTGCTTTATATGTCCTTCTCTCAATACTATATTTGTATAATGATGAACCCCCAATTAAACATTCACTTAAGAAAAACATATTAAACAATTAAAGCTAATTATAAATGTCTGTTTGTATCAAATTTTTTGTAACACTGATGAATAACTAATTGAGAAAAAAATCGTTAAGCACGCACAGCGTGCAAAAAATGCTAGTGTTATATATGTGGAGCATTCTAGACTTATTTTTTTTATTCATGATATCTTATGTAGGGGTTGGTGTTTTCTGATGCTAAGGCTATAAAAGAAAATTGTGCAAAGCTGGGTGCGGGGGATGACCTCTATGCACTGTTTGCAGGTATTCTGACAATGAGGCCTTGGAATAGGGTCATTGATACCTCAGTTGATCATTTGATGGTACAGGGGTCAGAGAGTGATCGATCAGAACTCCAGGTAGACTTACGTACTACAATGCTTTACCTTTTGTCCTTCACTGAGGTGATTTTTCAGTTATACAGTTGATTCTGTATACTACTATACTTCCTCCGTTCCAAATTAAACGCAACAGTTTCTGTTTTTGGCAGTTTCAAATTAAATGCAACAAACTCATACTTTCCTATTTTAGTATGAATTTTGAATGTGATATTACAAAAATACCCTTACTTTAAAAATTAAAACACATATTATACAACCCAAATAATTTAATTACTAACCTAACCAACATTAATCTACCAAAACTTCACCCCCCTCTCTCTCCAACACCCACCTTGACCACCATCATCATCCGTTCATCACCTTCAGTCCTTCATCCACTACCAACTTCCATCTTCATCACCCAACACCTATATCCATCATCATCCACCACCACCAACTTCCATCATCATACCGTCACCACCACCCACCACCACCACCACCATCTTCATACCGCCACCATCCTCCTGTCTCCGGCCTCCGCGATTTCGGACACCATCACCGCCATCACAACCATCTTCTCTCTCCTCACCACTCCCAGAAATCAACCCACCACTCCACAAATTCAACCCACCAGGCACGATTTCCACCAACACCCACAACAATCCGTCGCGATCGCCTTCGATCTCCTCCCCTACCAACCCAAGACCACCGACATCCTCCATCCTCCGTCACCTTGGCTCTCCTCTACCGGCGCCGACAACAGTCTCTCACCTCCATCTTCTTTCGTTCTCTCTCCGCGATTCTCTCTCTTCTCGATCGGTTTATGGAAGTTGTTTAAGGAAGCGGCACAGAGGATTGATGGTAGTTTGGGGACACTCTTTAACTCTCTTCACCATCACATCTTCATCTCCCTCTCTTCTCTTCTTTTTTTGGTTGATTTGGGGTTTGGAATTTCGGTGGTTAAGGTTGTAGTTTGCGCCTTGTGGTGGTGTTTTTAGGGTTTTTTGATAGATTTCGGTGGTGTTAGTGGTGAAATTGGGGTTTGGTGGAGGATTTCGGTGGTGTTACCGTGTTAGTGGTGAAATTGGTGGTGGATTTCGGTGGTGTTGGTAGTGTTTTGATTGTGGTGGCGTTTCGGTGGTGTTTCAGGTGCCTGGGTGGTGGTAGTGGTGGCAGTGCCTGGGTGGTGGTGGCAGTGCCTTTGTGGTGGTAGGGCCTCGGTGGTGGTGGTGCCTTGGTGGAGTAGGTGGTGGCTGTATTAGGTGGTGGTGGTAGTTGGTGGTGCTTAATTAAACTAAACACTTACCCTCCCTTTTTCTAATCACCCCTTAAGAAATTTCAACTAGGAGTCCATGCCATGAGAATTGTTGCGTTTAATTTGGAACGGAGGAAGTATATCATTGAATGGTCTTCCTACAGAATGGGTTGTACTCGGGGAGCTGCTGTTAAATTGATGGTTCTTGTATTGATTGTCATCAAATTATTGACATCTGAATCGCTGATTGCAGATGTATGCGTCTCTGTACTTCCCTCAGATATCTGAACTTTTGAGGAGGCTGCCTCGTGTAATTTTGTTAATGCTGAAGACCAATGATTGTTTACGAGCGGTCAATAATGCTTTGGTATTGCATTTAAAACTTCAAATAAGTTACTGCATAGATTACTTACTCTATATGCTTTTTTAGTCTTTTTTGACAGACCAGGTAGATTAACATGAAAGTGATACTTGTATTCATAATCTGATGAACTGGCTTATGTTCATAAACTTGTCATCTTGAAGTTCTTATTCTTCTTGGGGGTCGTGGAGACAATGAATGCACGAGAAGAAAAGGGAAAATTTTGTCAGCATGGGTTTTTGCAATATCTCTAGGTGCTGAGATTTGGGGAGGAAGTAGAATGAACCAAGGAGCATATGTAGGATCTTGACAATCATTTGTCTTTGGACGGATTGGCAAGATCATACTGGGGGATGCTAGTTGGTTGTTTTGTTTTCATTTTTGGAGTGTAGGGGAGGTGAATTTCTGAAAGGTTTTCCTCTCCCTTTTCTTTTTGCTCGAGTCAAATTCACTGAGATATAAGTAGCTTCTCTTCTTTAACGAGTGGCCACTTTCCAAATATCCGTTACTATTATAGCAAAGAAATATGAGTGAGGGACAAATTTTACTGAATCAAGATACTCTGTTCGACTCTTTGGAAAGTAGATTTGCTTGTAGGAGAGACCACCATATGCTTTGATCAACTCGTAAAGTATTTGTTCCAGCTTAACTAGAGATCTCAAAGCTTGAGCCTTGGAAATGCAGAGCTTTCCTCCCCATCGGCATCAGGTCCCTGTCTGGGAATATTCCAGATTAGTCAAGAGTCTAGTACTCTAGTAGGCACAAACACATACGTAATAATGGCTACTCTTTCACGAAAGGGCGATTGTAGTTTTGCGCAGATACTCAAGTGTTGGTTTTTTGCATATTAAAAGAGTTCTATTTAGCTGAAAATTTGAAATTCATTTGAGAATGTTGCTTTAATTTTTATTTGTCTTTTTCGGTTGACAATGTTTCTAGATCTATCTTCTAATAGTCTTTCTTTGTTCAGTTGGATGGATCATCTTTGGATACGTTCTTGATCATAGGTAGGGTTTCTTCTGAAGCAATCATCGAGGCAAAGTTGCTGCGAAAAAAATCTATGATTACATGGCTAACTGTGTGGGTGGAAGGGATTATTCTAAGAGCCCGACTCCTGGGAATGCACATAGCTATATGGTTGTTGCATGTACAGAAATTGTTACTATGTAGAAAAGCTCTGAACTTCTGAGTGCATGCCTGCTTTATACATCCAAATTAGTAGGCCACAGGAAGTTAATCATTGGTACAGTTACACAAGAAATATACTCATTTTTGGTACAAGTTAGAGGTTCATTTTTTAGGAGCAGTCTGGTTTGCACGTCCAAGCCAAACTCATACATCATTTTTCCCAAATATTGTTTAGGAAATGGAGCATTTCTATGTATTAGTTTCTGCATAATTCTTGGAATTGGAGATGAGGTGACTTTGAGGCGTGAGTCTGGGTTTCATTGTTCTCTTTGATCTTATTCGTATTGTGCTGAAGTCATTGTATTTCATCCGTAAGGATGATTTAGGTTGTGCACCTTGTTTTTTCTCCTTATGTATAAAAAAATGAGCATAGTACCTTCATTGATTTAATTATCTTAGAACCCCGTCTTTGGGGCCTTACATTGTAACACATTACGAGATATTATGAATAATAGCATTGTTACAGCTGATAAACTTGCTTTATATATATCTATTGATGAAGTTTTTCTAAGAGCTCGAGGAGTATGTTTGTCTACTAATGCTATGGTGTTTAATTACGAAACTTCTAAAATATGTTTTGAGGAGAGGTAACTATGTACTAAATAAAATATGGTGTGTTCCTCTCAGAGGAAAAAAAGAAAGGTGTGACCGTGAAATTTGTCAATGGTGTATCGAAGCAGAGTGGATATGTTTTTATCGGTTATTGGTACAACCGTACAAGTAAGGGATACGAATTCTAGTATTTAGATACTAATGCTGTGATTGAATAACATATTCCTTTACTGAAACAATTCCAACATAATCGCCTAGAAATAAAAGAAATAAGTAAAAAAAGTTCTTCGTTAATCAACGATTTAGAACAAAATGTAAGACAACAGCTTCAAGAGGATAGCAAGTGGTTGAGGCCTGAGGTCTCTAGTTTCACAAGAGAAGTAAAGAATATAAAAGGGAGGTTTTCATTCGCTTTATTTAGAATTTCTGTTAATCAATAATGTTGAAAATGCATTGTTTTTAACATTTGGTTTCTACATCGTTGAAACTCGAAAAAAAAAATATTGGAGTAAAATTTTTCTCATTAGCTTTTGGTTGTTTTGTGTGAGAGATTATACATTGTTTATGAATAGCTAACAATCTACAATCAGGTTTTCTAAAATTTCTGAACTAAATTGATTGAAGAGAGGGGATGGGAGGCTATAGACATAGTAGTTGCCTAGTTGAGTTTGTACAAATCAGGCGTATAACCTCATATGACATATAGGGCCTGTTCTCCCCAGCTTATTTTCAGTTCAGTTCGATTCGGTTCAGTTCAATTCAGTTCAGTTCAGTTCCTAAATGATAATCATTACTATTAATTAGTTATAATTTAACTCAGTTCAATTCAATTCTGTTCAATTCAGTTCAGTTCAGTAGTTTTATGCCGAAGAAAACAGGCCCATAGTAATGTACTATGCTATGGTGGACTTTTCACATCTCACATGCTTTGAACATACATTGTAAACGTGTAGTTGCAGTTACAGGAATGTGGTTGCAACGTTCTCAAATTAGTAAGCAGATGAAGACCGAGTGTGCTAACTTTTTCAGCACAATTTAAAGTATGTCTTTGTTTGGTGAAAGTATTAATTGACATCTACTGGAGTGTGGAGAGTTGGTTGTTGTAGTACTGAAAATCTGGCCTACTATAATCAATGAAGATGTTTTTATAAAATTCTCTTCTGGTTCATAGAAGGAAATTATTGAAAGACTAAGACATGATGTAACCTTTATCAAGTTTACCAGATATGTCATGTGTCAATATATATACAAACTTTCAGTTTCATATAATTAGCCATATAAGCGTTTGATTTGGATAGTTAAGAGTATGGGGTGTGTGTAAGTGCGTGACTTGGAAAATGTCCCGAGTCCAAATTAAACTTGCTAAATTTAAGTAAAATGAAAAAAAAGGGATTGGATTTGTACTCAAATTTTTTCGTCTAATAAATTTTGAATTGGACTTTTATATCTATATGTAGGCTATGTTTGGGGAAGCATATCAGGTACTTTAAATGATAAGGTGCTAGAATATTTTAGGAGCTAGAATAATTAGTATGTTTGTAAAGCACCTAAAATAAAAATCCAGGTGGTTAAAATGACTGAAATTAATAAGTTAAAAATTGTAACTTATCAAAAGCTGGTGACCAAAAATTTTGGAAAATCTTTCTAAAATTTAGATATTAACTAATTTTGCCAAAATAATTTATCAACTTAAGCAACTGATTTTACCAAACAGTTAAGCTAATTAGCTACTTCATTAGTTTTAACACCTTATCAGTTTCAGCTATCACCTTATAAGTTTCAGCTAACTTATTAATTTCAACTCCTTTTCAACTAGATTGCCAAACATATCCGTAGTCTGACTCTTGACTATACTAAACCCGAAATCACCTTAAAATCCAAATATGATATGCCACTCCAGACTTGAATCGGCCCACAAGACCACAACCATAAACTCAATAAAAAAAACCCGAACCTTAACATTTCTAATTTGTTCCAAACTTGACTAGAAAAAAACAACATACTTCAACATACCTAAAAGCTCGACTGAATCATAAATCTAAGGAAAAATGGATCAGAATACCCCCAAATTTGGCCCGTCCGCTTTTAGTACCCCCCAACTATGAGTTATTTTTAAATACTCCCAACTATTGGAGAGGTTCGCCAAAAATGCACCCAGATGACTTATAACCTGTTAACAAGGTAATTTTTTTTATTTTTTATTTCTCTTTTATTTTTATTTTCAATTTCTACTCCCACCACCCACCCATTGCCCCCCTTCTCCACTCCCACCACCCAATGACCCCCCACTCCCCCAACCCAGCCCGGCCCCCCTCCCCACTCCCCCACCCCCGGTAGCCCCCCCCACTCCCGCATCCACCCCTCCCACTCCCCCAACCCCCGCAACCACCCCTCCCCACTCCCACCACCCCGGCGGCCCCCAACACCCCTCCCCACTCCCACCACCCGGCCAGCCCCCCCACTCCCCTAACCCCCTTCGAAACCCCCTCCACTAACCCCCGTCGAAACCCCCTCCTCTAACCCCCGTCGAACCCCCCTCCCCTCCCCCTTGATTTTTGCGTAACAAACGCCTTCCCCCCTAACTTCCGCCGGAATTGCTTCTTCCGTCCTTCAATCCCCCCTAGACCAGTTGAATTCTCTCTCTCAATTTCTCGCCGGATTCTCGCTTCGTTTATCACAAGGTTTCCGACCTCTTCGTTCGTCGCAATGCTTGAATTATCTCTCCCGGATGTTTTTTTTTCGATGGGGGGCCGCGAGGGTGGTTGGGGGGGCCGCGAGGGTAGGAGGCCTGGGGTGTAGGAAAGGTGGTAGTGGGTGTGAGGGAAGGCGGAAGTGGGTGGTGGCATGAGCAGAGGAGGGTTGGGGGGGTTTGGTTTACCAGTTCATCAGATCATAACACGTAAATGGAGCATTTTTAGTGGACCTCCCCAATAGTTAGGGATATTTAAAAATAACCCATAGTTAGGGGTATTAAAAGCAGACGAGTCAAAGTTGGGGGTATTCTGATCCATTTTTTCTAAATCTAAACAATGCAATTGTCAGTTGTCACCCATACTTACCATAAGGATCTAGTTGAATAATTCAGATATCATAGAGTGATGACATAAGATTGAGAAGTACTGAAGTAGTAGTACTCTTACGTAATTGGTAATTGGTAATTGAATACCATAAGCCACGGCGCATTAAATATCTCACCAAAAACATTGTCACCACATTATTTAGCTCTATTACGAAGCAGCTACTCTACTACTACTATTACTAGTCTTACTCTTAGTACTACCAAAAAAACACGAACTACCAAATTTCAATCTTTCGATTTCAGAATTTCTCCACAATTTCTCTCTCTACAATATTGTTCATCGAAAATGGTTGGACCCGCCCGACCACAATTCGTGCTATTCGGATCATCCATAGTTCAATACAGCTTCAGTAATGGCGGTTGGGGCGCCATTCTCGCTGATATTTATGCTCGCAAGGTTTTCTTTCACTTATTCTCTTCTTGATTTTTCATATGTTAATTACAATTGTTTATATTACGTCCGATTGTGAATTTCTTACGTTTTGCTGTGAAATTAGGGTATTGATTGATGAATTAGTGATCTTGTGAAGTACTATCTTTGTTTCAAATTATGAGGCATTTTAGCTGAAAGAATTTGTTTCAATATATAAGGCATTCTACAATAATGTAAGATTAAGTGCAATTTTATACTATCAAATGAGATTATGGCTTATTTTGTACTCCCTCCGTCCCATAATATAGTGCCTACTTCATTTTTTGTGGGTCAAACTTTAAAATCTTTGACCGAATATTCTCATTTGTATATATAAAAAAACATATTCATGTGGGATCTTGTTAGATTCATCTCAATGTGTAGTTTCATAATATCAACTTTTTATATTTTTTATTAATACGGAATTGAAGATATTAAAGGTCAAAGTTACATCTTGGAGACCGTGTAAAAAAGAAACAAGCACTATATTATGGGACGGAGGGAGTACTATTATGAATACAATATTTAATGTTAATTGTTATTACCTATGCAAATTTAATTATAACTAACTAAATTCTTAATATGCGTAAAAGTCGTTTACATGCCTTAATTGAGAATGATGGTTTATTCTTTATCTTGATTAATTATGCATTTCTTTACATATATGAAATTTACTGAGATATGTTGTTGGATTTACTAGAAATTGAAATTCCTTCAGGATTGATATGTTGCATTAAGCTCATTTTATTTTATTTTTAAAGATTTGTTATCTTTGTTTTCGAAGGTTTTACTGTGTATGTACTGCCTGAGATGAAATAGTGTTAGACAAAATCTAATTGGATGTTTGTAATAACATTAGGGTTGATGGTACGAGAGTGTTTGATTGGGAAGAAAATATTTCCGATTTTCCTTTGTTTATTTCGTGAAAGTTGTAAAGTAGCTTTCTGGAAGGTGGAAAGTTATGTTCTCAAGGATGGAAAATGTTTTAGAATTTAAAAGAAGAAATGTCACATTTTCTATGATATTCCTTAAATGTCTCTTTCTCTTCTACAATCCCTCTCCCTTCCCCTTTATTTTCATGTGATCTTTTCTTTATAACTTTTATTATGAGGAACTAAACATTCAATAAAAATATTTGTAATTGTGTTTTCCGAGGGAAAATATTTTCCATGGAATACCATATTCCATTAAAAATGTTTTTTTGTCCAACTACGCGGAGCCTATGTGAGTCCTTTTTTAAGTTTATTCATATATTAGAATTTAGAAATTTTGTTATTGTTGCTTCTACCCACCAAAAATGCCATTTTATAAAGGTTGGTGGCAAATGGATTCTTAAAAGAGCTTCAGTTAGTTCAAGCAAGTAGCCATATAGCCTGCCATGAGAACTCTAGAGCATCATATAGTTCAAACAACAATGATGTCATTGAAGAGATTTAGCTAGTTTTCTGGCTTTCCTTCATTAATAGACATCACGGAATGTTTGCAGAGAACAGAAGTAAGGTTTTTTGGGGACTTTAAGATCCACTAATGGTTTAGTGCTTTTGACAAGAGACCCAAACGATCAATACTCCCTTCACCCCACCAGAATTGCTCAGAAATTTATTCTGCTTGTTCCTGTTGAGCTGTCAAATCTACGTTTAGTGCAACCATTGGTTGTATATGTTTTGATTCTCAAAATGTCAAAATTATCTGCAGCAAACTTGGTGTAACTTGGATTCCTTTCTAAATGCTTCTATTTTTTCTGTCTCACTCTCTAAAGATCTTGCCGATGAGTATTCACTTTCACAAAAAGATGGAAATCCTCCTTTAACCTGTGAGACTGGGGATGAACTGACCTTGTGGAGTTATATCTATGAGATACGGCATTAGATGACAATCTTGATTTAAAGTTTTTGCCAATACATTGGTTCTTTTTCCGTGTTGTCTGGCTTTAGATGCCTTGCCTCTCTTCCATTTCCTCTATAGTCTTTGATATGTTTCTTTAACATTCCTTTCAAAGAAGTATGGTTTATTCGTTTTGCCTTCAATTGGATCTTGGCTTCTGAAGTTCTGATATTTGCAGGCAGACATTTTTGTGCGAGGATATACTTGCTGGAACTCTCGCCGCGCATTGCAAGTCCTTGATCAAGTCTTTGCGAAGGTAATTCTTTTATTCTTGCTATTTTTTTGGTTGCAATCTAAAACTTTTAAGCCCCCTCTTTTTGCCAAAACTAAAGGTAAATAGCGTGGATTAAAAACTGTATTAATGGTTCAACATGAGAGAACTGTGAAATACTAATGTACAAGCATAGGGTGTTTTAAGTTCACAGGCCAGCAAATTGTTTAGAAGCCATTATTGTTTTCCGTTATTTTTTTTGATGAGTAATGTAGAATTAGATTAGTACGACACCAAGGGAATGTCCCCATTTACAACAGGAGGGCTAATGACAAAAGGCTCAAGCCCTCATGCTCAGTTACCAATACTTGACTCCACTGTATTATGCTGATGAAAGGGAAGGGAGTTTTTAAGAGATACTTGGCAGTTGGGCGGACTGGGTAAGTTACACATAGCGAAGTTGTCTATTTGGCTTGTTTTGGTACTTAGGAGAAGTACGTCCTCAAGAATGGGGGTGGGGATATTCCATGTCTTTTGTTTTGCTATTCAGGAAGTAGTCCGCTGGACTTGAGAGGCTCATTGGACTTTATTATATTGCAGCATTGGGAGTTGAAACTAAGAATTAAGACACATTGTATCCTAGGCCGCTTTTTTTACCTTAGGTTAAGGCCTTGTTTGCAATTCATGTTTTTCTTGAATAGACAAGGTTATTTGTTGAAGGTTTGCTTTGAGTAGATTAGAGTAGCGACAAGCAGTCACATGCCCATCTCAAAGGGTATGTTTGTGCTACGTTGAGCATTGTGGGTCTGAAAAACTTCCACTATAGCTTGTGAGTTCAAGCAAGAGGAATTTAAAAGCTATAGAGGTCTTGCTGATTGTGTTGAGCTTCTACACTAATTGGTTAATCATGGTACCTATGGATGTGACTAACATGTAATTTATCATTTTATCCAAACTCCAGAAGGAACAATTATTTATTTCCACTTGTTGGACATATAGCTGTTTGGACAATAACATTCTCTTTTAATTTGTTAATCTTTCAATATAAAATTCATATTTACCCTGCCCGAGCTCTAAGTAGACTTTTACAGGCACTAGCAATTAGGGTTTTTTTTTTTTTGGGGTGGCGGCTTGTTGGGGGGAGAAGCCAATGGCGTAAGCATCAGATTTGGCTGCACAGGGTACTCGCGCTTGTAGTTGTCTTAAATGTGTCAACAAAGTGTGACTGTACTACTATAGGATGGTTAGAAGGTGAGAAATGCTTCCTCTACTGCAGTTAAATTGAACTGTGCTTGATGTAGAACTAAAACAGCTTTGCAATTACTTGATAGACGTACCAGAAGTTGGACGCTCTGTGACCATCACTCTTTCAGAGAATCTGGTTGAGAACTGTCATTAAATCTGTTGTTTGTGTTGTTTAAATATGACGGCTGTATATACGGTAAAAAGCAGATTGACGGCTTTTCTACTCCTCTCTGTAGTTATTTGCTACTGGCCCTTTTGCCGGATTCAGGCAGAAGGGATATAAATGCACCCCTGTTGCAACAGCAGTCTCTTTCAAATTTGTGATGTGCATATGTTCACCTGTCTGTTTGCATTCTCTAGGAGCCTTAATAGTTTGGTTCTGCTATTTGTGAGGCTGATATGATTTTTGTTTCACGTGATCCAGCAAAACTTACTCCCCCCCCCATCCCATGCGCTCTATCCCCATCGACGCCCCCTTTCTCTGTGTCACAATCTGTTTGCGCTGAGATGAATGAAAATCGACTTGTTAGGAGAGATCTTGGCCTCTCAAAAGCCTTGAAACTTTCTTGTTCTTCTATTCCAATCGAAACCTCAATAGCTCGATTTCCCTTGTTGTTTGTGATATCCAATTCATTACAGCTGGGTTATTCTGTAGTATACATTTGAAAAAGTTCTTTGCATATGCCTAATATGCTCTTTCCTTGCTCACTAGTGCAATTAATAATGATTGTTTATTGCTCTTCTAGCGACGTTTTTTTTCTTACCTAGATTCGCTGTTCTTCTTGATTTCAGGATGCTGTCACTCATCCTTCATTGGTAATCGTGTACTTCGGAGGTAATGATTCAATGGGTGGTCACGCTTCAGGCCTTGGCCCCCATGTGCCTCTTCCAGAATACATTGAGAACATGAGAAAGATTGCCACTCATATTAAGGTGTTGTTTCCTTCTTATTTTCATAAACTACAGTCTTCGTTATGTTGAGTAAAAGTCAATTGGTATAAAACAGATTCTTGAGGCAGTGAAATTGTGGGATGCAATTTTTCTGACATCTGATAACCTCGTCATGTGATGATGTTTCTTCTGAAGATTTGCAACTCACCAAAAATTATTGGCCTTAACTAAGGAAGCAGCAAAATTAAAGAATAAAGATTGAACTATATGCCAATATGCCACAAGTTTATGCCAGAATTATACTTGACTTGAAGGAGACTCATTTTGGGACCTGTAGCCTTTCTATGGTTGTGCAGATTTTCTGTTTCGTGGTCTTGTAGCCTCACTCATATCCTGTTGACTTGGTTCCTAGATTTATTTGAAGTCTAACTAAACCAATAAAAAAATTTAGGGTCTTTCAGATACAACTCGGATTATCTTTCTTAGCAGTCCTCCGGTGAATGAAGTCCATGTTCAAGAAAATAAAAGGTTCTCCTATGAGATCTCTTTTTTTTCCCTTCTTTTTTCTGCAAAGTAGGATGCTAATTCCGCAGTAGGTGTTTCTGTTGAACCAGTGTACATGTATTGGAGCTAGTTCGAACAAATGAACAATGTCAAAGATATTCTGAAGCTCTCATAGAGATGTGCAGGGAAATGGATATCAAAGTGGTTGACCTTTGGACTGCAATCCAGAAGAGGGATGACTGGTTGACGGCTTGTTTTACGTAAGTCTGTTTGATTTCAACCTGCTTTGACCTTTATCTTAAACTACACTGTTTAGCAACTTTCGCTTTGCTGCTGTAATTGTCAGTTCAGATTTTGTATAAATTATATTTCTGGTGAAAATCAACTTTGGTAGTCCAAAGCTTACTAGACTATGACTAATCTGGATTCGAGCTAGGAAGAGCCAGTTGGGGTAAAGCTCACCTGACAAGTGCTTCCGCGTACCAAGGGCTCGAATCCGAGACCTCCAATTAAGATGGAACAATCCCTACCAGCTGATCTAAACACTCATTGGTGATTTCTTGTCGCATGCATTGGACATTGAAATATAATAGGAAACCTTTCAATGAGTACCCTGAAACAGAGGGATACCTAATTTCATTCACTTTTTAGATTAAGTAAAAATATTGCTGTGCTGCATATATTTTGGCATGGAATAATTATCTCATATTGGAAGGTCGGTTCTATTTTGTGTAACTTGTATTTGGCAGAGATGGGATCCATTTTTCAGCTGAAGGAAGCGAGATAGTGGTAGAAGAGATACTCAAGGTGCTCAAGGAAGCAGACTGGAAACCAAGTTTGCACTGGAAATCCATGCCAACAGAATTTTCTGAAGACTCTCCACACTATCTGCTTTCTGTCGACGGGACATCAACGTTAAACGCATCGAATTGGACATTTCACCGAAAAAGACAATGGGACTAAACTGGTACGAATATATTCCTGCTGCTATTCTAAGAATACACTATTTAGGGTTGGGTATTTAAAAGAATTGGCTGCTTTAGCTCGATGAATGAATGGCGAAGACTGGCACTAGATAGGAAAGGATTTCTCGTCTGAGCCTCTGAGGGCCTTTCTAGTCTTATGTTTACGTTGTTTATGTAGCTGTTTTTATAGTTTGACATTTTTCTTAGTTGATTGTTGACATATCTCTACACCAATCAACCATTGGATCCTGAAGTCAGGTCGTACGTGTGCCTGTACCTTGCAGGTTCAGTAAAACCATTTTGCTGACAGGAAAGCGAGAGTTTTATCCTATGAAAATTTAGTCAACATGTATTCCTCTGCAGTCTGTAGGCTCTGCTCATGAAAAATGCAATATTTGCCTTTTGCTAATAATATCTTTATTACAATTGAAGTGTTGCATTTATTTGTAAATAAATCAGTTTCTAAAACTAGACGGACGACATATCTGAAACCCTGTCATGTTCATGCACGTCTGGGTGGAATGTCATTATTCATTAAGCACTCTATATCCAAATTTTGCTCATTAAGAATATACAAAAAGATTACATGCCATCATGAAGGAATTCTCCTTCAAAGGCTGTGGCGACACTAAGTGTTCTAGGCCGAATCTGATGTTATGAAAAAGGCAAGCTCAAGCCGGGAAGCTTCTTACATACTTATTTAGCTAGGCTTCCTC
>CANSNZ010001078.1:0-35000 GCA_947646795.1 Beta lomatogona
AACCTCATATTACATCGATGGGTTGTCTTGCTTATTTGGAATGAATGTAATCCATTCCTTTTTCATTGATCGTTATGCTTATATTTTATTGTTGCTTGAAAAATTGATTTTGGCTCTATAATAGGACAATTTTGCTTTAAAAAACTTAATTACAAAAGTTTGATTTTTACTTATTTGATCAAATACGTTTGAATTTGGCAGTGGTCATAAATGAAGAAATGGAACGCCACATTCAATAAACTAGTTGCTTATAGGATCGCATGGAAGCATTTTAGATGTAGTGTGATTTCTTGGAGCATTTTACGTGTAGAAGTTCTCTTGAAGAGAATTGAGAAACCATAAATTTTATATAGTTTTTTTAGTTAATAAACTTTTGTAATAATGTATTTAGTAAATTAGTTCATGGGAGCATGAATATTGTAGGCATAATTACTCTTCTGTGTATAAAATTTCAAAATCAATTTATGAATATATAATTTTATATATATCAATGTAATACGACTACTAGACTACTATGGTATTGGAGTTGCATTAGCTATGGAGGTGTTGCAATATGTGTCAAAATAAGGCATGATATTAGCAATAGAGGATTGCAATAGCTATACGATGGTGTTGCAATGTATATGAAGGTGTTGCATTAGATGCCAAAATGGGACACAATATGAGTAATAGGGGCGTTGCAATAGCTACGGGATAGAGTTGCAATAGGTATAGAGACGTTGCAATAGGCTTTATAGCTAATGCAACGGTTATACACACCTATTGCAATGGTTCGGTGGTAGCGGTTGCAATAGACCTAAAACCGTTGCATTAGACCTAATGCAAGGGCGCAAAGAACAACAACGGTTGTTCAACCGTTGCAATAGCTCTATTGCAACGGTTTTGGGCTCTATTGCAACGGTTTTTAGGGGTTGCATTAGCTCATTTATGTAGTAGTGGGGGTAGAATGCAATAGAATTTCACGCTTTTTACCTTATTTTATGGTATTTTTATGCTTTTTTTATATTTATTTTGCCGATTTCCACATGTTAAGTGCAAATAAATTAGTTCTCCGCATGAAAAATGTGTTCATGAGTAACACAAGTGGTTTTAAAGTTGGTAAACGTGTGCACATGTGTGACACAAGTATTTCTCAAATGGAAGTTGAGTCAAAAACTTTTGGAAATGTGTGAGTTTTCGTGCCAAGTTTCGGGACGAAACTTCTTTTAAGAGGGGTACGTAGACTGTAATCCCCCGTAAATTTATGAATTTTATAAATATATTTTAATGTATATTTACATATAATTAAGTATATTTTAGTACTTAAACGATTTATTTCTTCAAAGGTTGCCTATTTGAAAGTCAAAGGATTTATTTTAATGATTTAAAGAAGTCAAACATTTTATTTAGTCATACTTTGAAATGTATTCGAATAGCTTAAAACACTTTTTGGGTTATGAAAAGGATTTTTGAATTGGGTATGAGGAACCCAACCACTCAAATCATCAATCATGAAATACTAGTTTTAGCCCAATCACCTTTTCTTAAGCCCAAAAGGGGGAAACTATATAAACCCCCAAAATTCCCACACACTATTTTCTATCTCCTCCCTCTCCCTCATATTTTCGGCCCTCCTTTTCTTTTCTCTCTCTCTCTCTTTTCTTTTCTTTCTCTTTTCTCTCCTCTTCCCTTTCGTGGACCACGGCCACCGCCGGCAGCCAGGATGTTTGCCCGACCCACCGACAGCTTGTTTCGCCGCCGCCCTTCCTGGCGTCCCTCTCCCCTTACTTTTGTTTGGTTATTTTTCTTCCTCCTCAAGTTTTATTTTAATGCAAAGTTTGTATTTTTAAGGGTTTGTTTTAATATGTTTATGTTTAAAAGATATAGTTTGATGATTTAATTATGAATCTAAGATTATATAATTTATGTAATAATGTACTTAAATTTCAGATTTACTTATTTTGTTAAAATAGGGTTTTGAGTAATAAAGCATGGATTTTTAGGGTTTTGGAAGTTGGAAAATCATAGTAGTATGTTGTAGTTTGTGAAATTGGGTTTTCTTATGATTTTAAGTATGTTTAAAAAGAGTTTTATTATATTATATGTTGCTGGAAATCTAAAAAGGATGTTGATGGTGGAGTTTTTATGATTTAAACATGGGTTTTAAGGGTTTTTAACAACTAGTGTAGTAGTACTATACTAGGAGGCTTTAGTAATTAAGTTTTAATGATGGGAAAGGTTTTTAAACACTTTTAAGAAGGGTTTAAAGTATTTTATTATTGCTGGAAATTTATAAGGTAATGATTGTGGATTTATATTGGTTATTTTAGGCGGAGAACTCTCTTTAGGTGACTATTAAGGTTGTGAAAGTGGCTTCTCTATTTGTCTACACAAGGTACATACATACCTATGTGTTGATTGCATTAGTATCATGTCCTAAGGATGAGAATTATGTAGTATCTTGTATAGGGAACTATTTTTATTTCATACGTGATTTCTATTAAGTTGGATTGCATGATTTATGTTGTTGTGTGAAGCATGTTGGTTATGATATTTATATTATGTTTGTATGGAAGATTGATGCAAGTATATGGGATTTGGGAACTTTATTTTATTAATTTACATGAGGGATTAATATTTATGTTGCTTTGGATCATGATTGAATGATGTTGTTCCCTTTGGATTATTTAATTACTTTATGAGGACCGAGGGCCTTATTTGGTAAGTTAATTTAACACCTATGAAAGGTCTGGTTGGTTGTTGACTTGGTTCAACAAATAAATGAAGATTATGGATTAAAAGTTGGAATCAATCTTGGGTTATTAAGTTGTTGTTGATCACCTTATCTAATCCTAAGATAAAAATAGAAGTCTATGATTGTTTGATGATTATATTACTTGTCTTACTTGTGAGTCATAACAAGTGAATAACTTATTAATCATGTAAAGTGAAAAGTGGATAGCAATAGCTTTAGACTTGTGCACGTCTGAAGTGTTGGACAAGTATGAGTTGGAGTACATAGTGGTAGCCCATGGCTTTTCTTGGGACCGGATTGATCACCGTGTCCTATTTTTATTTTAAAGGTTCCTTGATATCGTAGGTCATGGGAATATGGAGTCGCGCCCGTATTTCGTCTTCTAAATTAAAGATTGGTTTTGGTTTAGACTACTCGTTCCATTGACTATTCCTCTAAATTGATTAACTTACTAGTTGTGAAGTTTAGTTCAGTAAAAGTAGTCTGCTATGTTGTTGTATGATTATTAATTCCTTCTTCATATTGATTACTATCATTTTATGTTTTACTTATTTGTTGTTTAATTAGTACTCAGCTTTGCTGATTACGTGCTTTATGTGTATGTGTTGATCATGGCTATGCCTTATTGATCCCGCGATGACCCATTTGGTGAGCAATCTCTAGGGCGGGATCAATAGTGCATCGTCATTTACAGGTTTGAAGATGATGCATCATGGGTTCGGGATTGTAGAGCTTGTGTTGACTTTTCATTTTACTTGACTTTATGCTTTCCTAGTTGACTTTGACTATTGTAGTTGACTTTTACTTTGTAGGTTGACTTTTGACTTTATGCTGGTTTGACTTTTAGAATTGACTCTTTGGGTTGACTAAGTTTTATTTCTAAAGTTTATTTAATTATTATTTCCGCTGCAAAATTATGAATAAACCGATACGTTTTCACACGGGCGATAATATTTTGATGATTCTCTAAGTTTTATATTAAAATGTATTTTAGAAAAGAGATAATTGTCGGGGCTTTACAACTGCGGCATTGAATTTGTCATGGGAAGGTATGATCGCATCACCAGATTGTTTGTCATTGTTCCTACACCATGACCACCATCCACACATTATGAGCCAGTTTCTATAGACATAATAATGGTATGTATATGATTCTTTACATGTTTTGGTTTGTTCACTTATATGATCTGAACTAGTATCTAACTTTTACGGGTTTATGCAGGCACATACTCTATCTGATGTTGCTCATAGATGCAATACTTTCTTGGAGGTCGTACAATCATTGCCCAGAGAGAAAGGCTACAAATTGTATGCATGCTTAGACTCTAGAGACCACGAGGGAGCTCAACATAGATGTTGTTACTCCTGCTGGACATGGTCCCATTTTGCAAGTTGTGCCCTCTTCCTCTACGCCCGCATCTGTTCCTATGGCCCCAGATAATCTGTTCGACTCTGGGTCACATCTGGTTCCTACTCCTCCTCCGGCTACCTCCCCTTGTCACTGTTGAGTATTAGATTAAGCAAACCAACTAATTACTTGTAATTGCCACTAATCAACAATCAAATAAAAAGTAATGAAATCAAGAACAAATAAGAAAGCAATGAAAAGCACACCGATTTACGTGGGAAAACCCGAGCACCGGGAGAAAAAACGCACAAGCAAGCACCTTTGATTAATGAAGAAAATGGATGAACAATACAAGCATTAATGGAGGATTTAATGCTATTTTCTCTCTCCTCTTTCACTAAACCCTAGGTTGATCTCTCTTTGTGTGAATAGTCACCTAAAACATGAAAGAGGGGGGTTTATATACTTTTAGGGGGTAAATACAAATCAAGGGTCGAGATTAAAGCTGGAAATCGCAAAAAACCCCGACAGATCTGGGTTGCCCGGGCGAGCACGAGAAACCGCCGCCCGGGCCACACCGCCCGCCCGGGCCCAAGTCCAGCCCGCCCGGGGAGAACCGCCCGCCCGGGCCACCATGCTGCCCGCCCGGTGCGTGGCTTTGCCTCACTAATCTGCCTCGAAGGCGTAAACCGCTCCACACCAACAGCCCGCCCGGCACCCCGGCTCGCCGAGCCCAAGCCGGCCCGCCCGGCAAACTGGGTTTTGGGGAGTTGGGCTTCGCTTGAATGCGAGCTGTTTGGGCCGAAGCTTCTCACTGCTGGGCTAAGGCTTCAAACGTTGGGTTTGGTTGTTTGCTCAAGCTCCACACAACCCAACAATCTCCCACTTGGAGATTTGGGCAAACAAAGCTTCAAACCACCAATATTACTCCATATTAAACCATATACAACCCAAAAAAAAACATCATCCACACTCATTATCACCAAAGATGCTTACTCACTCCATTTAGCAATGGAGACCAATTGAGGTTCTACACAACCTCAATTTCTCACTAGGTACAACCTTAGTGAGCATGTCCGCCGGATTCTTTGAACCGGCAATCTTCCTCAAAACCAAGACACCATCATCCACCAAACTTCTAGTGTAGTGGTAGTGTCTCTTTATGTGCTTGGTTCGGTAGTGAAACATAGGATTTTTAGCCAATTGAACCGCACTTTGACTATCACTATGCAACACACATTGTTGTTGTTTCATGCCCATTTCATCGAGGAAGTTCTTCAACCATTCCATCTCCTTTCCCGCCTCCGACATAGCCACATACTCGGACTCCGTAGTAGACATGGAGACACACTTTTGGAGCTTGGACATCCAACTAATGGCCGTACCACCAATAGTGAAAACATACCCCGAAGTGCTCTTGCTTGAATCAACACATCCTCCAAAATCAGCATCAATAAACCCTTCCAAGATCACTCCTTTTCTCCCAAAGCAAAGAGTCATAGTAGAAGTACCTTGCAAGTACCTCATGAGCCATTTCACGGCTTCCCAATGTTGCTCTCCCGGATTTGCCATGAACCTACTCACAACTCCCACCGCATGAGCGATGTCGGGCCTTGTGCACACCATAGCATACATCATGCTACCAACGGCCGAAGCATAAGGAACAATGGCCATTTGCTCCTTTTCTTCATCCGTTTTGGGTGAATCCTCCTTTGACAACTTGAGGTCAATAGAAAGAGGAGAACTTCGAGGCTTCGCATCAACCATGTTGAACCTCTTTAGCACTTTCTTGACATACTCCTCTTGAGATAACCTCAATAGACCCGTCGATCTATCTCTCAAGATTCTCATGCCATGTATTTGCTTCGCCTCACCCAAGTCCTTCATCTCAAACTTCTTTGACAAATTTTCTTTCAACTTGTTCACAAGATCCATACTAGAACCCGCAATAAGCATGTCATCAACATAGAGAAGCAAATAAACACAACCATTTGCGTACCTTTGAAAGTAGCAACAATGATCGCCATCCGATCTCACAAATCCATTTCCTAGCATGAACATGTCGAACTTCTTGTACCATTGTCTTGGAGCTTGCTTCAACCCATATAAGCTCCTCATGAGCTTGCACACCAAGTTCCCTTTACCCGAAACTTGAAACCCTTCCGGTTGCTTCATGTAGAGATCCTCTTCCAAATCCCCATGTAAAAACGCGGTTTTCACATCCATTTGCTCAAGAAAAAGATTTTCGGAAGCCACTATTGCCAACAAGATTCTAATAGTGGTGAGCTTCACAACCGGAGCAAAAATCTCTTGATAATCAACCCCTTCCTTTTGTGAAAACCCTTTTACCACAAGCCTTGCCTTGAAACGGATTGTGCCATCCGGTTCATCCTTCTTTCGAAAGATCCACTTGTTCAATAGTGCTCTCTTTCCCTTGGGTAGTTCACACAATACCCAAGTCTTGTTCTTCACCAATGAGTCCATCTCATCTTTCATGGCTTGCTCCCACTTAGACGATTCACTAGACTTCATTGCTTCACCATAGTACTCCGGTTCACCCGCATCGGTTAACAACAAGTAATGCAATGAGGGAGAGTATCGATTCGGTGGCTTGATAGACCTTGAAGATCTCCTCTCTTGAGGAGTGGAGCTAGCTTGTGGAGTGCTTGGTTCACCTTGAACCTCATCATCCATGTCATCAAGAGGATCATCCTCCAACTCAATAGATTCATCAACATTGGGAGCTTGAACATCATGTTGAGAAGCTTGAACATCATCTACCTCAACTATTTCTCGCTCTTCTCCAATCCACCCTCTCTCAATTGAGTCTCCACCAAAATTATCCTTATACAAGGATTTCTCATCAAAGGTCACATCACAATGCCTAATCACCACACGGTTCTTAGGATCCCAAATACGATACCCATATTTTTCACAACCATATCCTATGAAGTAGCATTTAATGGCCTTTGGGTCAAGCTTATCACGCTTTTCGGATTGAACATAGACAACACAACCAAAAGTTTTCAAGTGTGAAAGACATACCTCTTTACCACTCCAAACTTCCTCCGGAATCTTGAACTCCAAGGGAACGCTAGGTCCCCGATTGATCAAGTATGCCGCGGTGCTCACGGCATCGGCCCAAAAGCACTTGGGAAGACCCGCGTGGATCCTCATGCTCCTTGCCCTCTCAAGTAGTGTTCTATTCATCCTCTCCGCTACCCCATTTTGACGAGGTTTCCCCGGAATGGTCCTCACCAAAACAATGCCATGCTCTTGACAAAGCTTCTTGTAAGCTTCCAACTCATACTCACCTCCATTATCGGACTTGATACTCTTTATCTTCTTGCCCGATTGATTCTCAACTTCCGCCTTCCAAACCTTGAAGGTTTCATACACCTCGGACTTGTGCTTCATAAAGTAAATCCATACTTTCCGGCTAAAGTCATCAATGAAGGTCACAAAATACCGTGAGCCACCAAGGGAATTGATGGGGGAAGGTCCCCATACATCCGTGTGCACTAGCTCTAGCTTCTCATCTTTCAAAGACTTCTTGGTTTTTGTGAAGGACACTTTCTTTGCTTCCCAAAGACACAACTCTCACAAAATTCCATGTCGATTGATTTCAAATTCGACAACTTACCCCTTGAAGCTAGAATCTTCATCCCTTTCTCACTCATGTGCCCAAGCCTAGTATGCCATAGCTTGGTGTCACATTCTATTGTTGTAGCAATCATGCTCTTACACCCTATGGTAGTGTAAAGTGTGCCGGTTTTGGAGCCACGAGCCACCACCATAGCTCCCTTGGATACTTTCCAAACACCGTCACCAAACATGGTTCTATAACCACATGAGTCCAATTGACCCACCGAAATCAAATTCTTTTTCAATTTAGGTATAAACCTAACATCTGAAGTTTCCATAGGCTCCCACTTGAAGTCTTGATCATAACTTCCCTTTCCCCATGATATCCAAAGGTTCATCATCGGCTAGATAAACCTTTCCCAACTTCCCACCCTGAAGTTGCGAAATAGCTCCTTGCATGGAGAGGAATGAAATGAAGCTCCCGAATCAAGGATCCATGACTCCAATTGGGCTATCAACACTCAAGATCAAAGCATCACCAAGTTCATCGGATGCAACACTAACGGATGAACTTGCATCATCTCGATTCTTATGATTCACACCACCCTTCTTCTTGGGATTGGGACACTCTCTTTTAGTGTGCCCCTTCACACCGCAACCCCAACACACAAGATGAGCACCTCCCTTCGACTTACTTCGCCCCCTAGACTTCGATCTCCCATTCTTGGCATTGCCCTTTTGTTGTCTTCCCCTTCCCCTATTACCACTATGATAGGCTCCACCCAATGATTCACCGGACTCCTTTCTCCGAGTGCTCTCACTCAAGATAAGATCCCTCACATTGTCACATACCAACTTTTCCTTCCCCGAAGAGTTGCTAATAGCGGAAACCACCGTATCCCATGACATAGGCAAAGAAGACATCAAAATCAATGCTCTCACTTCATCTTCAAACTTGATATCAACCGAAGACAATTGGCTAATAATCGAATTGAACTCATTTATGTGTTCGGCGGCCGAACCTCCATCAACCATCTCAAGATTAAACAACCGACGCATCAAATACACCTTGTTAATTGCCGAGGGCTTCTCATACATATTTGATAGAGTTTGCATCAACTCCGCCGTTGTTTTCGACTCCTTGACATTGAAAGCCACACTCCGGGCCAATGTCAATCTCACTACACCAAGAGCTTGTCGGTCAAGCACTTTCCATTCATCCTCCTTCATACCACTTGGCCTTGTGCCTTCAAGTGGTAGGAAGAGATTCTTTTGGTACAAATAGTCCTCTATATGCATCTTCCAAAAGCCAAAATCTTTCCCATCAAACTTCTCAAGTCTCACCTTTCCATCCTCCATTGTTGAACAACAATCCAAGTTCAAAAATCACAACTTTATATCAACAAAGCAAAAATCTTTGAACTCCAATCACCAAATAACTAGTTTTGCATACAAATCTAATTCAAATACTTTTCCCAAGGTAAACCTTAGCTCTTGATACCAATTGTTGAGTATTAGATTAAGCAAACCAACTAATTACTTGTAATTGCCACTAATCAATAATCAAATGAAAAGTAATGAAATCAAGAACAAATAAGAAAGCAATGAAAAGCACACCGATTTACGTGGGAAAACCCGAGCACCGGAGAAAAAACCCACAAGCAACCTTTGATTAATGAAGAAAATGGATGAACAATACAAGCATTAATGGAGGATTTAATGCTATTTTTCTCTCCTCTTTCACTAAACCCGCAGGTTGATCTCTTTGTGTGAATAATACCTAAAACATGAAAGAGGGGGGTTTATATACTTTTGGGGTAAATACAAATCAAGGGTCGAGATTAAGCCGGAAATCGCAAAAACCCCGACAGATCGGGTTGCCCGGCGAGCACGAGAAACCGCTCGCCCGGGCCACACCGCCCGCCCGGGCCCAAGTCCAGCCCGCCCGGGGAGAACCGCCCGCCCGGGCCACCATGCTGCCCGCCCGGTGCAGGGTTTTGCCTCACTAATCTGCCTCGAAGGCAGAAACTGCTCCACACCAACAGCCCGCCCGGGCACCCTGGCCCGCCCGAGCCCAAGCTGGCCCGCCCGGGCAGCTGGGTTTGGGGGAGTTGGGCTTCGCTTGAATGCGAGCTGTTTGGGCCGAAGCTTCTCACTGCTGGGCTAAGGCTTCAAACGTTGGGTTTGGTTGTTTGCTCAAGCTCCACACAACCCAACAGTCACCACTGGTCATCTCGCCTCCTCTATGATAACAGACTTATCAGGAACTATCGACTTCTAATCCATCGCTACATACTAATTCTGAGTTGCACGAGTTCACACCTAGATTATCACGACCTTCCACCCAAACAAAAACAGGCAAAATTGGTGCGACTCTTCTTGATTATCTTGTATAATATTTACGCTTTTTAGAAAAATTGACCCTAATTGTAACTTTAAAACCCTCTAACTTTATTCATGATTTGCATATTGCTGAAACCTTGGTTTTGTTTGATTGATGGTGATTTGGGATTGTTGGAATATGTGATTCGTGGAGATGTGGATAATATAGAAGTTGTGTGGATGAGTGGGAGAAATGTTGGTCATAATAAAGTTGTATGGATGACTGGGAGAAACATGGATGGTTTCGGAGTACTGGAATTGGTTGCAAATAAACTTTCTAGCAGATGGCTACAATTGTAGAAACAAATTTCAAAAAAACAAAAAAAAAAAACACAGTCAGACAAGACCGCTAATTTAAGTAGTAGTGTTTATCTATAAATCGCTACAATTGAAGTAGAAGTTTCCTTAGATGATCCGCTATTTGATGTAGCGGTTCACTTTTTCTAAGACCGGTACTTTATTTAGCCGTTTTTTGTCTAGCAGATTTTTTTTTACCAAGCTAAACTTGTCCAAGACTCCTAGTGATAAGGATCGTACCTTGCAATCTCATAGTTGGAGGTTGAATCTGTACTAGGGGAAGTTTGAGAAAAGAGATCTTCGTTATCCTTCCCCTTCCATCCCCTTATTGCAGCAATCCAATATCCTTCCGTTAGTGTTTGTCCATCTTGAGAAAGACGATGATATCCATTGGAGATAGTGATAAGGATTGAATTTCATAACAGTGGAAATAGTGGCCCCTTAATCCTTCCCTTGAGAATTAAGGAATTTTATTTCATGAATAAAAAAAATTAAAAGGATAATTTGCCACATAAAATACTTCCTCCACTCTCATTTAATTGCACCACTTTCAGTTTTGACGCTGTTCACAATCACTCGTATAACTAGCTTTTGTGTTTCATATGTATAAAAAAAATATAGTTAGGTGAAATCTTGTTTGATTCGTCTCAATGTATAGTTTATTAATATTTAATTCTTATAATTTTTACCAAAACACAACTAAAGATATTAATAGTATATATTGTGTGTGGGTAGACGTGAAACTTTACAATTCGATCGGAGCTGAGGAAGTATGTGTTTATTTTTGTAAAGGGATTGCAAATGAGACGGAGGTCGGTCCAAAGACCCTGATGCCCAGTGGTCATAACCTATAAAGAGCTCCGGTACATGCAATGTGTACTCTGTTTTCTCCATTTCCACACAGAGCACAGTAAAGCTCGCTTTTCTTCCAACAGTAGAGAGAGAGAGAGAGAAAGCGCAACACATATGTGTTGTTTGCTACAAGATTGATCAAAGAGGAACTCATGTAAGTTATCGTCATTCATTCATCTAATCCATTCTTCGTCTTCTTTCTTCTTCTCTTCTGAGATTTTGTTTTCTGCTAATTTTTTAATTTGAGAAACAATTGAACTTCGGATTGTTCGTCTAAACTTAATTCGTAAATTCATCTCAAAATCTTCACCTTTCTTGAAGAATAGCTTCAAAATTCGTCGATTTTGTTGTGCAAAATTGTTGGTGTAAACCTAAATTTCTGATATTAACTACGAATTACTGATCTTCGTACAGTTCAATTTCGTCTTTATTTTCGCCATTAATTTCTTCGCTGCTTACAGAAAGAAAATGAAAGGCTATTATAGCAGCAGCGCGAGTTCAAGTATCGGATCTCCAAATCTGAATCTCCGAAACGACTGCGTTTCACCTATCAATTCGCCGAATGAATCAATACTGATGATGAGATACCTACGATCAGGATCACCGTCGGATCATGATTACTCTCCTTCTCGAAATACGAACCGTTCGATCGTCAGCAGAAGCAGCATCTCTAGCAGATCGCCATTATCAGGTGTGGAGAATTTGGAGGAAGATGTGCTGGTTATGGACGGATTTCTGGTTGATTCAAACAAGATTTCAAAAAGCGCGGGAAAATTCCGTTCGCCGGTTAATTCAGATTCGTCACCGAATTCCGGAGTTAATCTTTACAAGACGGAGCTTTGTATGTCATGGGAGGACACTGGAACTTGCCGCTACGGCTATAAATGCCAGGTCGATTTCTGTGTTTCTCTTCTACTTTCTGTCTTCAAAATTTAATTTAGTAGGAATTAACTTGAAATTGGCATTGGCTAGAGTAAGCTTTCAAGAATGTGTTTATCGCTTCAATTTGTGTTGTTAATTTACATTGTCTGTTCTGTAATTCGTCGAATTTGTCGATTTCATGATTGCTTAACGTGACTTGATTGGGAGTATTATGTTGTGAATAGAAGATTGCTAGAAGAAGGAAGGCTTGCATTGTTGCTAGTTTCTTGAATTGCTAGTTACTAGTAGTCGTTAAGGTGTCTTGACCTTTGTTAGTATTTTTAGGATGTCTTTACTAGTTTTAGCAAAAAAAAAAAAAAAAAAAAAAAAAGAAGAGAAAAACAGAAACAAGAGAATATTTTAGCAACTTTCCTAATGTAATCTAAATTATTAATGATATACTACTTTCCTCCTCCTACGTTTAGGAAATAATTTATAAATATTCCTGGTATATGTTGATTAGGTAATTTCTAATTCCTTTTAGTTTTTTTCGATTATACATAGAGAAATACAAGAAAGTAATATCTTTCATACAACTTAGCATTCTGATTTCTAGCTTGTCCTTGGTTGTTCTTAACATTGCACGAGAATTTATTAGATCTAGATGTATTTTTCTTCTCATATCTTTTCCTTCATGTCCTCTTTATTCTCTATTTCTTTTGCTTGTGGTGATCATATTGTAAGTATACTTTGTGGCAGTTATTAAGGTGATGTTGTTGGATGGCAGTGGTAGTGTTCGAGGTTAGTTGTGCACTAGTGTGGCCATGATGGCTTTGGTTGCCTTTGTAGAGAGACAATGGTGGTGATGGTAGTAGTTCTTAACTGGGCAGTGGTGATGCAGATTACAGAGTGAGTGATAGTAGTTCTTGAGCAATGGTTAGTGGTGGTGGTTTGGGATAGCAGTAGTGGCGCAGGAAAAGTGGGTTGAGTTATGGGGTTTGGAGGGGCTGGATATGGATCGGTTGATTCATATTTTGTCATCAACATTAGCATAAGAATTAATAAGGGTGAAGGGGGTGGCTGTGGGTATTAGATTGGGTTTTGGTTAAAAATCTTAACTCTCTCCCTCTTTTATTTATTTACCCCTTTTGATATCTTCAATTATGTACTGATAAAATCTGATTTTGCGCCTTATACATGCAGTTTGCACACGGACAAGAAGAGATGCGTCCACTACAGAATCGTTTTTACAACAAAGTCACTGTAAACAATGCTTATAGCACTGATTATATTGTGCAGTTCATGAATCCATATCACAGTCCACTGTCAAGCCCATTTAGTACAAGCAGTAAAAAGATTTCTCCTGAGACGACGACGACTCCTTCACCGACTAAAGAAGTACCAAACTCGAAGTGCAACAAGGCTTCACTTACCCAATCAAATGCTACTCCAACTGTAAACCCTAATCTCACAAGCACAGATTGGTCTCCCATGGATGACGGCATTGTTGTAGAATTACCATCATCAACCGGTAAAGCTCCTTCGAGACAAGCTGTTGATGAGTACATTAACAGTGTGATATATGGTCCTACTCAAAGGAAGAGGTTGCCTGTTTTCGTTGATATTTGCCTTGAATAGCATTTTCTTCGTTCGTAAACTTCAGCATGATAAATTGCAACTTTTTGGAAGTATATTTTTAGATGTAAATTTCTCATATACTGATTAGTGAAGATATAGATTTAGTATAACCTAGGTATGAACCTCTTTAGATAATACCATCTGGTCTTTTTATTTTTTTGAGGGGATAATATACTCTGTTTTGGTAATGAACTATACAACGCATAACTAAAGAGTACGAGCAAACTGCTGTGTCGTCCAAATTGAAAGTAATGTTTTCCGTCGTTTCCTCATTCATCTCCACAACATAATATACAATCCTAAGCCAACTCATTAGGCTATGATTAAGGCTATAAATTAGGAAACTAATTATACACAAATTCCACTGAAGTTCGTGGGTGATGAACATGGTAGTGGGGATGTATATACCCGCGCAGATAGATTTTGCTGCAACAGAACATACTCTTGTAGTCATTTGTTACTTCACACATAAAAAATCCCCCAACTCCCAAAATCTCCATTGCACAAATTCTCCATTTGTCTTTTTTCTCTTCAGCACTCTTGTCATCGTTCTACTCGTACTTTTTTTGTTTTGCCATTTTTGGTCAAAACTCTTATATCTCGCTGCAGCTTTCTGGAAAGAAAATTTATTTCACTTTATTATTAGCATGAAATACTTTCACTTTTTGCTTCTTGTTTTATTTTACAAGTTTGTTGATGAAGTAGCTTAATGGGTGTATGATTTTTCACATTCTTTCATGATTTGGGGTTGAAATTTAATTCTCTGTTGAGTTTAATATACTGCCCTCTGAAATGCAGCCAAATTAGTGTTTTTTCCCACCTTGAATAGTAAAGTTATGGAGTTAGCACGTACATGAGGCTTTTCACTTCATGTCCACATGTCCTAGAGAATATTGTATCAGTTGCACGTAGAAAACTTTGAGTAGGGATCTGGTAGTAACTTAGACGGGGAATATGTTTAGGTGAATGTCGTTTTATCGAAGGAGTTGTTGAACCCGCAAAACAAGAATTAGACTAACCAGGGGTGTTTTTAGGTCTCCCCTTTGATGCTCAAGTCAGTATCGGGATCAGAAGTCTAGTGAGAGAAGCTAGAGAGATAATTAGTGGGTGAACTTGCATTCTCTCAATAAATGGGGATCTGATCCATATATATAGGGATTGGAATGGATGACGTCATGCTGACGTCACGACGTTACGCTGAGCGTTTACGTTATTGGGCAGGCTTTTGATGTTGAAGGGGTTGCCATCCTCCCAAGGGTAGTATGTTAATTTCAGTCAAGAATCGAGGGCTCAGCGACTTATTGTGCCCCAACATTAGCCCCATGCGAAACGTGGAATGAAGGACATCTCTTATTTTGCATGTTGTGCGGAATAAATTGTAACCTTTCTTTGGGTTTTAGTTCTCGAAGACCTCTACTTGACACCCTTTATGATTCTCCTCGAAGACCGGCTTCTCCGATGGAGTTTTCTGTATAGCTCATGCTGGCAGTTGTTGTCTCTTCGGTAACTTCGAGGGGGAGGTTTAAGGATTCCCTCCACCTTCCTTCGAACGAGGGAAGTAAGGCCTCTTCGAATACTTTGAAGAGGGTTGTTGAAGCCTTATGGTAGCCAAAGTGTGTCCTAATGCTTTGAAGGTTAGTGCTACCTATTCGAAGGTTAGGAGGTGGAACCTCTTTGAGGTCCCTTGGGGGCCAATGAGCCCAAAGATCTTCGAAGGAGGGATGAAACCTCTTCGAAAACCCTTGGGAGCTAAGATCTTCGAAGGAGGGATGGTTGACCCTCTTCGAAGTCTCTTGAAAGCTAATGAGCCCCAAGATCTTCGAAGGGGGGATTAATGAACCTATTCGAGGTCTCTTAGGGGATAATGAGCCCTAAGATCTTCGAAGGAGGAATGGTCGAACCTTTTCGAGGTCTCTTGGGGGGCTAATGAGCCTCAAAATCTTCGAAGGAGGAATTGTAGAACCTCTTTAAGGTCTCTTTGGGGCTAATGATCCCCAAAATCTTCGAAGGGGGGATTGTCTACCTCTTCCAGGTTTCTTAGGGGCTAATCAGCCCCAAGGACTCCAAGAGGGAATTGTTCTCCTCTTCGAGGTCCCTTGTGGGCTAACGATCCCTAAGGACTACAAAAGGGACATTGTGGCCCTCCTCAATGTCCCTTGAGGTCTAATAAACACCAAGGACTTCGAAGGAAGGATGGGATGTAACCCTGAGTTCACTTAGGGAGCGAATGATCCCCAAGGACTTCGAGGGGAGGTAGAAAGCGATGCTTTGTTGCAAAGGCTTAGGGCTTGAAGCACTTGCCAGGTCCTGACCTTGAATGCCCGTGAGTGGGTTGTTGTTCGAGGTATCCCTCGCTTGATCTGAGCAAGGTGCCTATGGGGATAGGGCTTTTAAGTTGAGCTGGCTTGAGTCAACTCTTTAACTTGGGTCATCAATTCAGCTGGTTTGAGTCAACTCTTTGGAACATAGCAGTTGGACCATTTTTTGATACTGTAATAGCCTCATTTTTTGAAGACGAGATCATTAAGATAAACGAGATATGTTAACATAATAATCAGTACTTGATCAATTGCGCTTGAGGAATAAGAAAATTGTGAATAGTCCCTATGTCAAGTTTGTCGTGAATGTGAATATTATATGTTGTTATGTGATTATTAATACAAATTATGAGTTAAGATAAGTTATTTACGAATTGCGTTAAGAACGTTGAGCATCGTTCTGAATTTTGAGACTTCGAGCTATTATCGATATTGTGTTTGAGATACTCTGTAATTATGAGTTAAGGGCTAAATGAGCCATAATATCCTTATTAAGTTAAAAGTATTTTGAGGATTTAGTTTAAGTATAATGAAGGATTAGATCTTAATTAAAGAAGGTTAAGGACTAAGTAAAACCAGAACATTCCAGAATGCTGCTAAGTTGTAAAAAGACAATTTTACCCCATTAGTAATTCAAAACCTCTAGCTTGCCATTACCCATTGTACATATATAAGTAGCCAAGGATCCTAACTTATTCTGTTGATTCATTCCACAAAAATCATCAAAATCACTCATCATTTTCTCTCCTCTTCATTCACGCCATTCCTGCATGAAGCAGGGTTGTTGTTTTGCAGCTTGTTTCTCTTGGATTCTTGCTTTATAACTTGCATGCAATTCTTGTCCTAGGATCTCCAAGATGTTCTCCATACTGGGCAAGTATTATTTTTAAGTTATCACATCAATAGCATCAAAGAAAAGCAGGAAAGGTAAGATGTGGCTGAATTGTAACACTTATGAGGGTTAGTAGATTGTAAACTTGATTACTTTGGGTTCATTGCTGAATTTTAGTTATGGATGTTGTATTTAAGGCCTTAGAAGGTTTCTGGAGGAGATCTAAAAGTGGTTAGAGGTTATTTAAATCCTAAACACCATATTAAGGCACACAAGCTCCACCACCTAAACTCTGTTTGTAGCTTTGATCATGGAATTTCTTTGTGAAATTGTTAATATTTGGATTATGTTTGAATGTGTATAAAAATTAATTTGCATGTGTTTTCTTATGGAAGATATTGTGTTAAAAATCTCTTGCATGTCAAGTTCCCTAAGACTCTCGGAATAACTGAGTGAGAAAGTGATTATCCATTCTCTTGAGCTATACTGCCGTGACTTTCCCTGCCAAATATCTTCCTTTTCCACTCTTTTTTTTGCCTTGGTGTCTCTCGGAAATGGTAGATCTTGAAAAGTGATTGAATTTAGACCCAAAAATCACTCCATTTGGAGTTGTACATCAAAAGTTATGCTGTCCGGAAGTTGTTGTATGCATAACAAGTTCCCTCAAAAATTTATTAATCCTTCCTATTATCTCGATTGCGTTTTGATTAAAGATCTTGCTGTGGCTAAACTTTCATGATATCCCCTTGCAACATTTATGTCTTGATTATCAAATAAACCTTTGCTTCATTCACCTAATTTGAAAACACAACCTCAATTCATTGAGTAAAAGAACACCTAAAACTCTATTCTTGCTTAATTGTTTTCTCGAGTTGATTAACTATGTTTCTTTGGTTCATTAATTACCTTTAAATGTTGAGTACCTACTGAATGTATCCACTTATTTGTTTATCTACCTAAACCTTAGCCAAGCATAAAAGTTTCGATATATATTCACACCTAAACCCCATATTTTAATAAAACACCGAAACCGTGAAATCGATCTTTTGTTTACTTGCGTGGAGTAGTCTTCTCATATAGTTAAGAACCTCTTGTGAAACCTATGCATGCTGCCATATCTTGTTGATCGCTTTATTGACCGCTTTGGATAACCATGACGTTGTTTCCGATACCTTGTTATTAAGTCACTTCCCAAAATAGTGGAACTTGGCATAGCAAGCTTGTTTTACGAAACTTATTTTGATAAGTTAAAGTTTGTTATGATGGTTGAAATAATTATTATGGGCAAGTATTTAAGTAAGTTATTTGAGTATAGTTATAAAAGTATAAGTATTTCAGTATAAGTGTTTAAATATAAGTATTTCAGCATGAGTATTTAAGTACAAGTGTTGAGTATAAATATTTTTGTATGATTACAAGTTTTGTTTTATAAGGGGAAGTGAACAACATTTGTAGAGCGGGTTTGCTCATTATGAGTTTGGAGCGGGTATTGCTCCGTTATGTAGGGTCATGACATAGAAGTCTTACAAGTGGAAATAAGAAAGGTGGGGAGACGTCCCTCAAAATCCCTTCCGTGTTCCTTCCCTGGATTTATGCTTTGTTTGTGATAAGTATAAGATTATTATTTATGTTATATATGGAGAATGATGTGTGATATCTTGAGATAAATTCTTGGAAATTTCTCTATTATATGCAAAAGTATTTCAAGTTTACAGGAAAGAACCAATGTATTTCTGAGCAAGTGTTAATGTATTTCTGAATAAGAATAAAAGTATCTCGTAAATTATGAGTTTATACTTTGAGTATAAGAAACGATTGCGTAATTTCAGCCACCTTATTATTTTTGGAATCGGTGAGATTTGTGTACCAGCGTAAGGCGACTGTTTTGTTCTTTGAACCTGTCCCGGTGGGGGGCAAATTCATTTGTTTTGCAGGATTAGAAAGAATGATCGGATTAGCTCCTGTGTGCAAACGTGAAGTCATGATCTATGTGTTTAGTCCGCTACTATGAAATAATCTGTTTTATATGATGATTCTTAGCAAGTTAAACGTGGGTTTCCAATTTGAAATCTTGGTTTTTAAAACTTATTGTAATAACTATTTTATTATAACTTATTTTCGTATTATGCTTGGATACTATGAGACTTCCTACCTTTTCTTGGGAGGGAAGGTGCCGAAGTCCGCCCTAACAGTCACTCCAATTAGCAGTTTAACTTCGTAATTAGCAGTATTAGGTCTTAATTAAGCTGCTATTTGGAGCGGGCTGTTACAAGTGGTATCAGAGCAAAGGTTTTCGAAATCCGAAATTAAGTATTTTTGATCTGCAAGTTTTGAAAACAATAAGTAAAGAGTGTTTACACAGGTATTTCTTAAGAAGGGAAATTGAAACTAATTTCATATATAGGTAAAAGTTTTCAAAACATCTGTGAACATGTGTGTGCGATTTTGTGTGTGCTATGTGATAATATGTGTATGAATGTATATATGAATGTAATTAGATCTTGGTGTAGAGGACACAACACCTATTTTGCTGTCGATAAATGGCAAGATGATGCGATGGACCATGCTAACTAGGCACTAGGTCACAGTCCAAGAATGGAAAGAGGTTATGGATGCTTGTAGGAGCCACTAAAGGCAACTCGGGACTTAAGCCGATGTGATTGGTGAGCCATGGCTAGTTTTCGTCAAATTTAATGGAGTCTGTTTAAATTGTATAGGAATACAGAAGTGGTTCAAGGTTATGATGTAATTATTTTCAATAAGGATAAGAGTTTGTTAAGGTTGAAAGTGTTTGTTATGGAAGAAACGGAGGCAAGATGAATCACCCTATGGAGCACCGGAAGGGGGGGGTTAGCCTACAATCCTCACTAAGGAACAATGTATAAATGTATAACTTGTGGAGAGAGACGTAGTAAAAAAATGGTTGTGTTAAAGATTTGTGTTTGTATATCTTTTATGAATAAATTTGTTGTGAAGTTATGAGGACAGTCAGGAAAGAGAGTATGTATATATGCGGGTGTAAACTCAAAGAAAATACGTTGGTATTATTTAAGCAAGCTTTGTTTCTGCATTAAGCTAGTAGTGTGAATGGAGAGCTAGGGATTTAGTGTTACCAATTTATAAAGGAATGAGTGTTGAATGAGGAGTAATATGGAATTAAGTTCAAACATTGAGAATTACTACTTTAAGTTATAGATTTAAGATTGATATGGATAATGAGTGTAAGTAATTGGAGTATAAATCTCAGGTATATAGTTGAATCACGACATATTTATGTATGATAGGGTGATATGGAGTAAAATTTATCAACCTACAATAATGATTATCGTAGACAATTTGTTAGGATGCAATATGGTTATAGAGGTATAGAGTATCGGGACAGTATTTTCGAAAATATGGATATCATTCTGGTAAGAATCAATATAATTGTGATAGGAAGTTTATTAGATTAAAATCTTGGAGTCTATATGTCAGTTATAAGTACTTCGTGATTTGTTTTATGAATAACTTAGCTTGTATATCTCCAAGAACATATGTTGCCTTTTGGCTATGTTATGGGTTTCGATTGTGAAATGAACTTGAATACGAAAAGGTTTTGTGTTCCTCTTACATGTTTTGAAGTAAGGAAATCGTTTTGGAATTTGGAAAATTTGGATATTACTAATTAGATTGAACTCTGTATATAATGGATTTGACATATGATTTCTTCAAATGAGTAAGTTGAATATTGTCATGAAAAATAGAAGGAAGTCGAAGATACACCAGAATTCTAGAAGATTCCAAGTGATGTGGTTTCAGGACAAAAGAAGAATAGAGAATTCATTATATAGCTAAAGCTAATGTGTTGTTTATTCGAGAACTTCGAATTTATGTGTCTCCATCATGTTTTGTTAAGCTTCAGTATGACAACTTGTATGTCTGATAGAGGGTCGAGTCGTTGTAAATAATTATTTAGAGATTATGTAATTGAGATAACAGAGTCATAGTTGCAGGTGGATTTAAGTTTTACGATTTGGAGTATTATAAAATAATTTTAAGGATATCTTGGCTGAGCAAGAACCGAGCGATCATCAAATAACATTAGGTGAAATCACCAACCAAAAATATTATTATATAGCAGGGTGTGTCGTCAGATTTGGAAGAACGGAGCAAAGTGATAAATAACGATGGGTTAATGGAAGTTATTGGTTACGTAATTCAGAAAATAGAGAATCATAAGGAAGTAATGGAGCATGGAAAGAACTCCGATGGTTAATGAGTCTTCAGATGTGTTACTCGAGGATTTGCTAGTATCGCAACTATATAATTTGGTCGATTTCTATATAAGATAGATGTCAAGGGCTACTCCTACCTTTAGAGCCGAGATTGGCCGAATTAATGATGCAGTTAGAGGAATTATTGCAAGAAGATAATATTCGACCAATGTTTCATCCTGGGAGATGAAATAATGAAATTATGTAAAAATCATCGCAGACTAATAAGATTACAGTTAGGAATAGGAATTCGTAATCTCGAATAAATGATTTATTCAATCAATTAAAAGGAGCTGGGGTGTTTAAAAGTAGATATGTGACCGGGATGTTATTAGATGCACGTTACAAGTGAAGATATTTTGAAGATGACATTTGGGATGAGGTATGGTCATTATGAGTTTGAGAAAGCACCGACCGAGCCTAGTAATGCACCGGTAGCGTTCGTAAATACGAGGTAGTGATATTGTAAGTCCTATTAGACCAAATTGTGACAATTCATAGATGATATTATGGTATGTTCAAAGAATCAGGTTGCGCGTCTTAAAGAAGTATTAAGAAAATAATGAAGTTCGAGTGGTCGGAAAAATTGCGAGGAACCATTACAGGAGTTGAAGAAAAGGTTAACAAGTGCCCTAGTTCTAGCTTTGCCTTCGGGGACAGAATTACTTAAAGTGTATAGCTATATTTCTTAGGATGGTTTGTCATGTATATTGATGAACATCAGCAAGTGACAGCCTATGCCTCTAGGCAGTTAAAGCCATAAGAAAATTACGTTGCGCATGATCTGGAATGGAAGCTGAGGAATTTGCTTTAAATTGTAGATGTTCTATTAAATTATGTAACCTGAAAGGTTTATATTGATCATCAAAACTAAAGGCATATCTTTATTAGGAAGAGATGGAAGTGAGATAGCGAAGGTAGCTAGAATTGCTCAAGGATTATGGTGTAGACATTTAGTACCGTCGGGGATGACAGATGGGGTAGTAGATGCTTTAAACAGGAAACCTCGCAAGGAAAATGATTCATCAATTCGATACCATGGGAATATATAAAGAGTAATGCAATCGGAGTTGAATATATATGATCAAGAAAGGGGATTTACAAGGAGAACTATCTGTTTTGTGATAAAAATATTCCTTTTAAGGAAATTTGAGTTAAGTAAGTGCAAAAATAAGTTTATCAAGGAACAGAGGTTAAAGATAGAGGAAAATGAGACAACGGATTTTTGAAGTATATGGTAAAGAAAGAATATAAATAAATGGGAAAATAGTGAGTAACAATGATTCAGATATAGGAAAAAGAGAGAGAGAGAGAACTCTAGAAAGGCGCATAGCAGTGCGTACTCAGTTCATCACGAAGAGGACAAGATGTCTCAGGATATAAATTTTTGGTGGAAAGGGTTGAAGCGAGAAGTGCTAGAGTATGATGCGAAATACTTAAATTGCTAGGGAATCAAGTTTAAGCGGAAAGTTACATGAGGAAACAAAGTATGTTATTTAAATGTCGGAAGATATGTTGCAAGCTCATATATAGGAGTAAAAGGGTTTATGGGAAGATAAATTAGCATGCATGAAATTCTTCTATATAATAGCTACCAATCGAGTATGGCTCTGTATGAAGCCATGTATGGATATAAATATCGAACACTTATTGATTGGGATGACATGAGCCAGGATTTCAGTAAGACTTGAGTAAGATCATAGACTAAAAAGCAAGTGCGGATAATTCGAGGGAAAAAGGAAATGAGAATAGCTTAGTTTATAAGTATTTAACCTTTTATTTCAACAACTATGGTGGCTAACTTATTAAGACTCTGAGAAGTGTTTGTCATATTTTAGTTGTAAATTGCCACCATATAAGCATTCCGAGTTCGATTACCAAGAAGCATGAATTCCGAAATGTTCTATATAAATTGTTTCTTTTTTTTTAAGTGGTTGATAGTGAACAAAATAAGTATTTGGGATTTGTGTACTAAATTATTGAGATTCATTGGATCTCTCATGGTTTCATACCGTTCTCCTCTACATTACTCGAAAATGTTGTAAGAAATGGTTACCTTACGAGATTTGGATATATGCTATAAAAACCTTGGAACCTAGGGATACGAGTTTAGGAGAATATGAACTTATACAATGAAGAATTAAGCAGGTAATGATACCCAAGGACTCTTAATAGAAGGAGAAATATTATTAAGTAAGATAAAACCCTTGGTTAAGGAACTCCGGACCAAAACTCAAACAGGAAGAGCAACATGCGAGAACAAATTAGATACGCGAGATCGGTATCCCCAGTATTCTAAAGTATGATATAAGTTTCAGGACGAAACTTCTTTAAGGGAGGTAGAGTGTAATGGCCTCATTTTTTTTCAGACGAGATCATTAAGATAAACGAGATATATTAACATACTAATCAGTACTTGATCAATTGCGGTTGAGGAATAAGAACATTGTGAATGTCCCCATGTGAAGTTTATCTGTGAATGTGAATATTATATGTTGTTATGTGATTATTAATACAAATTATGAGTTAAGATAAGTTATTTACGAATTACGTTAAGAACGTTGAGCATCGTTCTGAATTTTGAGACTTCGAGCTATTATCGATATTGTGTTTGAGATACTCTGTAATTATGAGTTAAGGGCTAAATGAGCCATAATATCTTTATTAAGTTAAAAGTATTTTGAGGATTTAGTTTAAGTATAATGAAGGATTAGATCTTAATTAAAGAAGGTTAAGGACTAAGTAAAACCAGAACATTCCAGAATGCTCCTAAGTTGTAAAAGATAATTTTACCCCCATTAGTAATTCAAAACCTCTAGCTTGCCATTACCCATTGTACATATATAAGTAGCCAAGGATCCTAACTTATTCAGTTGATTCATTCCACAAAAATCATCAAAATCACTCATCATTTTCTCTCCTCTTCATTCACGCCATTCCAGCGTGAAGCAGGGCTGTTGTTTTGCAGCTTGTTTCTCTTGGATTCTTGCTTTATAACTTGCATGCAATTCTTGTCCTAGGATCTCCAAGATGTTCTCCATACTGGGAAAGTATTATTTTTAAGTTATCACATCAATAGCATCAAAGAAAAGCAGGAAAGGTAAGATGTGGCCGAATTATAACCCTTATGAGGGTTAGTATATTGTAAACTTGATTACTTTGGGTTCATTGCTGAATTTAAGTTATGGATGTTGTATTTAAGGCCTTAGAAGGTTTCTGGAGGAGATCTAAAAGTGGTTAGCGGTTATTTAAATCCTAAACACCATATTAAGGTACACAAGCTCCACCACCTAAACTCTGTTTCTAGCTTTGATCATGGAATTTCTTTGTGGAATTGTTATAACTTGGATTATGTTTGAATGTGTATAAAAATTAATTTGCATGTGTTTTCTTATGGAAGATATTGTGTTAAAAATCTCTTGCATGTCAAGTTCCCTAAGACTCTCGGAATAACTGAGTGAGAAATTGATTATCCATTCTCTTGAGCTATACTGGCGTGACTTTCCTTGCTAAATATCTTCCTTTTCCACTCTTTTTTTTTCCTTGGTGTCTCTCGTAAGTGGTAGATCTTGAAAAGTGATTGAATTTAGACCCAAAAATCACTCCATTTGGAGTTGTACATCAAAAGTTATGCTGTTCGGAAATTGTTGTATGCATAACAAGTTCCCTAAAAAATTTATCTTATCTCGATTGCGTTTTGATTAAAGATCTTGCTGTGGCTAAACTTTCATGATATCCACTTGCAACATTTATGTCTTGATTATCAAATAAACCTTTGCTTAATTCACCTCATTAGAAAACGCAACCTCAATTCATTGAGTAAAAGAACACCTAAAACTCGATTCTTGCTTAATTGTTTTATCGAGTTGATTAACCATGTTTCTTTGGTTCATTAATTACCTTTAAATGTTGAGTACCTACTGAATGTATCCACTTATTTGTTTATCTACCTAAACCTTAGCCAAGCATAAAAGTTTCGATATATATTCACACCTAAACCCCATATTTTAATAAAACACCGAAACCGTGAAATCGATCTTTTGTTTACTTGCGTGGAGTAGTCTTCTCATATAGTTAAGAACCTCTTGTGAAACCTATGCATGCTGCCATATCTTGTTGATCGCTTTATTGACCGCTTTGGATAACCATGACGTTGTTTCCGATACCTTGTTATTAAGTCACTTCCCCAAAATAGTGGGACTTGACATAGCAAGCTTGTTTTACGAAACTTATTTTGATAAGTTAAAGTTTGTTATGATGGTTGAAATAATGATTATGGGCAAGTATTTAAGTAAGTTATTTGAGTATAGTTATAAAAGTATAAGTATTTCAGTATAAGTGTTTAAATATAAGTATTTCAGCATGAGTATTTAAGTACAAGTGTTGAGTATAAATATTTTTGTATGATTACAAATTTTGTTTTATAAGGGGAATTGAACAACATTTGTAGAGCGGGTTTGCTCATTATGTGTTTGGAGCAAGTATTGCTCCGTTATGTAGGGTCATGACCTAGAAGTCTTGCAAGCGGAAATAAGAAAGGTGGGGAGACGTCCCTCCAAATCCATTCGTGTTCCTTCCCTGGAGTTATGCTTTGTTTGTGATAAGTATAAGATTATTATTTATGTTATATATGGAGAATAATGTGTGATAACTTGAGATAAATTCTTGGAAATTTCTCCAGTATATGCAAAAGTATTTCTATGGAAGTTTACAGGAAAGAACCAATGTATTTCAGAGCAAGTGTTAATGTATTTCTGAATAAGAATAAATGTATATCGTAAATTATGGGTTTATGCTTTGAGTATAAGAAACGATTGCGTAATTTCAGCCACCTTATTATTTCTGGAATCGGTGAGACTTGTGTACCAGCGTAAGCTGACCTGTTTTGTTCTTTGAACCTGTCCTGGTGGGGGCAGATTTATTTGTTTTGCAGGATTAGAAAGAATGATCGGATTAGCTCCTGTGTGAAAACGTGAAGTCATGATCTATGTGTTTAGTCCGCTGCTATGAAATAATCTGTTTTATTTGATGATTCTTAGCAAGTTAAACGTGGGTTTCCAATTTGAAATCTTGGTACTCAAAACTTATTGTAATACCTATTTTATTATAACTTATTTCCGTATTATGCTTGGATACTATGAGACTTCCTACCTTTCCTTGGGAGGGAAGGTGCCGAAGTCCGCCTAATAGTCACTCTAATTAGCAGCTTAACTTCGTAATTAGCAGTATTAGGTGTTAATTAAGCTGCTATTCGGAACGGGCTGTTATAGATACTGGGCTGATTTAGTGGCAGGCCTAGAGGGGTTATAGCTAGACCGCTCTAATTGGGGTAAGGTCTTTCCTGTTTGGGCTTTAAAGGAGGCGCAAGGCCCGCGAAGATGGTTGGCGTCGAGTGGAGCATTCGGCACATTATTAAATACGGAGGGGACTAGTTTATTTGGCTCATTCTATCTCCCCTTATCATTAAGGGCTGTGCAAAGAGTAGGGTCGGACCGGACCGGACCGAAGATTTCGGTCCGGTTCGGTCCAAACCCGAAAACCCGGAATCTTAGTATTTTTTTAAAAAAATTGTCTTACCTGATACGTTTCTCACCCTTCCTCTCATTGCTAAGAAACCCTAACAAGTCATTTTTCTCTCTCACCTCTATTGTTCCCCCTTAATCCCACGCCGGCAGGCCGCCCACGACCACAACACCGACAAGGCGTCGACCACCATTGTCTATTCACTCCCTTCTCACCGGTAATTTACCTGCATATTCAGTTTTCACCCTTAATCTGTTTTTTTTTCGGTTTTCCCCATTTTTCTTCCCCCTTAATCTCACGCCGACGCCGGCACGCCGACGCGGCACGCCGCCCACGACCACGACACTGGGAGGTTGTCGACCACCAATTTAGATCCACTCCCTTCTCACGATAACTTCCGGGATTTTCAGTTTTCGCCCTCTTTAATCTTTTTTTTCGGTTTTTCGCCATTTTCTTTGAGTTGTGAACTGTGTTCATGGATTCATGATGGGTATGTTTTTTTTGCTTTTTTAGTTTTTTTTTGTGTGAAAAGCAGGTCCAATCACCGGACCTGGACCAGACCTGATTTTTCTGGTCCAGACCTGGATCGGACCGGAAAAATCAGGTCCGGTCCCCGGTCCAAGGAATTCCATAATTCCGGTCCACCGGTCCGGTCCCATTTGAGAGCATAAACTACGAAGAGAGCTTTCTTTCAGCTTAAGCCTGCTTGAAGTTTTGAAGACCTATTTTTCCAAGGTATGACTTATGTTTCCTTTTCCTTTTTCCCCTTAGTTGGCGCAATAAATGGACCGAAACAGGCCTAGTTCTCCTTAAATAATGGAGACACTATGCCCGAGTTGAGCATTCCACCGCCTTCACCCATCCCATTATTCGAGGGGGTGTCAATAAACAAAGTGCCCCTTGTACATACATGTCTGGACCCTTTGGGGGTACTGGATAACATTCCGTATTTGAGTTTCGGTGAGTTGATGGAGTCTGGCCGGGGGGGGTAGAGATTGCGGTTGTGGTGGTATTCGCGCCAGAGCTTATCTCTCCTGTTAATCGACGTTTTGATTGGGGGGGTTTTGGGTAGGATAGACTTCTCTTTGATGTCAAGGTAGATCTCTCGCCTCTTGATGTTATACCGCGGGTCGTGTTCGTTATCGTTTACTCTAGGCCTCTTATCCCTGTCCCTTCGGGATACATCTCGAGGGGATTTGGACCGATTATGGTTATCACTCTTTCTTTTGTAGGGTTCTTCGTGAGATGCCTTAAAATTGTCAAATGCTTGTATAAATTTCTGCGCGAGACCCATGGCTCCGGAGAATGTGGTAGCATCACTTTCGACGAGCTTCATCTTTAGCCTGCTCGAAGGCCACAACTCGTACATTAGGGCGGTGAATGGCCACACTGTCTTGTAGATCAGATACCTTGAGGGATTCTTTGTTAAATCTTTTCACATAGTCTGCGAGGCTTTCATTTCTCTGTTGCTTTACCAAAATCAGATGAATGCTTGTTTTTTGATGCCGTCTACCGACTATGAAATTTTGCTTGAAGGCAACTTCAAGGGAGCAAAATTGGGAATACTTCGCGGGGGGAGTTCAGTGAACCATGTCAAGGCGAGCCCTTTAATTTGAGAGTAGTAGGGAAGAACTTACACCACGCAGCTTCGCACCCTGTTTGGACACTCATTTGTGCCTTGAAGGCGGCCAAATGATTCACAGGATTCGTGGTTCCGCCATAATGCTCAATTGGAGGAACTTTGACTTTTCGAGGATTACGTGTCACCATGATCTCTTTGTAGAATGGGGTGATGAAGCCACGGTTGCCGAAGCCCAAAGTGGGTATTAGAGCGCTCACTTCGTCGGGACGTACTTCCTCACCCTCTTGATTGTTCTAATCCTAATTCTGATGTTTGTTGTCCCATCAGCGGCTAGAGTTACGCTGTCGCTCTCCCTCCTGCCTCGATAGGGATTTTCGCTCGTTGGGGATCTCCTTGGCATGTCGAGCACCTCTTTGCATGGCTCGCTCGTTAATTATATTGCGAGCATCTCCCTATGCTGAGGGTCCCTAAGCCTCGGGTTGAAGAGCTCGAAGGGGTTAGACTTGGTCTGTTGGGCCCACTCGAGGGTCCAGGCAGCGTATTCCAGGAAAGAAAGGAGTTTAGTTGGAGGTTCCCTCCCTCCCATTGATCTGGAGACTGTAGACCAAGGCTCGAAGACTCTTATCGAGCGTATCGTTAAACTATTCAGTCATTTGTCAAAGGTCTTGCTGATTGACCTGGTTGGAGCTTGGTTCCTGGACGCGAGGCGGCTCAATTCGAGGTAGGACTATCTGACTTTGAGGTACTGGCTCGTTGGCAACACTAGCTGCCTTGCAAGGTCCTACCTCTTCGAGGATATGAGCATTCCTACCAGACAAGACAGGTGCCCTTCTCATAACAACAACCATCAAGCTAGCATTGGGATGACACCATATCCGGCCCTTTATGGAAGATGATGTAGAACACCCCTCTATTGGAGTGATATAGACAAAGCTAGAATGATTGGGCCTGACTTGATACAAGAAGCGACAGAAAAAGTACGATTGATTTAGGCGAGGATCAAGGCTGCTCAGAGCCGACAAAAGAGCTATGCGGATCGACGAAGGAGACCGCTTAACAGGCTAAAGTTGTATCATCTAATAAAAAATAACCAAAGTTCCACTAACTGGTAGTCAGGGAAGTCAGGAGCGAATCCACAGGGAGATAGCTATACTATAGTATCTGAATGCTAACATTATACTAACTAAATCAGATGAAAATGAGTTGGTTTACCGAACTAATTGCAAATAATCAAATCATAAATATCAATTAAGGGAAAGCCTAGGGAAATGGTTCACCATGTATGCAATTCAGGATATCAAGAATGACCGAAGAAACTCATTAAATTAGTCTAACTAGGGCACATGTAATTTCTCTCGAACATTACCTCCCTCAGAGCTCACTAAGCCGCTCTCGCATGGTCATAGATCACTAAGCCTACTATTGAGAGCCTATACAATATCCTACCTCTCGGTCTATAATTTTGTATTGCAATAATAATCAAACAAATTTGGCCGAACTTGTAGATTAACAAAACTAACTCAATAATAAGAATCTGATGAAATTAAGAAGCAAAACAATTATCCACTCAATCCCTCATTCATACATAGATCCCCGAATCCCTATAAAGTAAACTACTCATTGATAATTAGGAAAAACATAATCATAATAATATAAGCAAACATTATAAACTAGTAATTAAGAATAGATAAGAGAATAGAAGAATACCAATTGAAGAACAAATCTTGAAACCAATTACTTCTATCAAGACTTCAATGTATTTGGGAATGAAACTAAGCTAGAAAACTAAAACTAGGGTTCTTGAGAGAATATAAATTACTTAGAAAGCTAATAAACTGAATAATAGGGCACAACGTGGTTTTTCTCCACTTAAATGAGAAGTATTTATATTAAAATCATAACGTGCGCAACACGCGCTTCAAAACGCATAAAAATAGCCCAGCCCAGGCAGCCGGGGCGTTTGTTAGGTTATTTTTCGTAGAAGTGAAACAGCGCCCTGCCCGGCTGTGTAAGATCCCGCCCGACCTGGCTTGCAACAAAAAATTTTCTTTTCTTCCAAGTCTTCTCTAAAAGATGAAATTTGGCTAAGTAAAGGCGTCCGGGTACCTGGGGCGGATTCCGCCAAGCTGGGCGGTCATCAGCCTGCACAATTCTCTATCTTCAAAATGCCATAACTTCTTCGTTATTCATCGGAATTAGGCAAGTGACCATTCGCTGGAAAGCTTTTAAAGTGTAGAATCTAACCCAATTTGAATCACTACATTTGGATATGTATAACTTGAATTATCATCAAAAGAGTGGACGAGAGTCATTTTTTTACTTCTTTCACTATTCGTTTTACTTCATAAATCTTCCAACTCAATGCGAGTGCTCTCAAAAGTACGTCATCTCTTGTATTGGTATAAATGAGTAGGAAATGCACCCAAATATGCCAATTACTACTATGATAAACCTGAAACTACAAACACACTACAAGGAGCACATTAGTACTAAAAATGGCTCCGAAGAGCGCAATTAAGACCAATAATCAATTAGGAATGGGAGTAAAAACTCTATATAAAATAGGCACATCAGCACTAGAATTCATGGTGGGTGATAATGTCTTTCTGAAAGTCTCACCTACTAAAGGTGTTATGAGATTTCGTCAGTTGGGCAAACTAAGTCCAAGGTATATCGGCCCATATGAGAATCTGGAGTGAGTCAACGAAGTAGCTTATCGCTTGGCACTGCTGACAAATTTAGATAAGGTTCACAATGTGTTTCATGTGTGAATGCTGCGAAAGTGTATACCAGATCCTAACCATGTAACTAGACACGAGCCCCTAGTGCTGAGAAATGATCTAACGTATGAAGAAAAGCCGATCGAAATCTTCGATCGTCTAGAAAAGCAACTTAGGAATAAAAAATCCCAATGGTAAAGGTCCTACGGGCTAACCATTAGGGATGATCAAGGGTCGGGTCCACCCGGACCCTAGACCCGGACCCTAAATTTTTTTATGGACCCAGACCCGGACCCGTAGGGTCTGAAAAAATTGGACCCAGACCCTTAGGGTCTATAGGGTCTAAGTTTATTTCTTTTGCCAAATTTTCAGCATTACTACCTCAACAAAGTGCACAAAATTACTAATATCTTTTCATCAACATACATTACACATTTCAATTTCCAGCCCTAGATTACAGAGAATTTCAATAACAAATTCCTAGAAAAAAAAGAATTCACGAAGCAAAATAAATATGAAATTATAAGTGGCATCTTCCACATCAACTAACTACAAAAGATACTGTTAAGTTATAAGTGGAAAAATAGTTTGAACTTTCTAAGGTACCAAAAAGCTCTACGTAAGCTCCATTTTTTATGCCATTAACTAATTGTTAAATTCTAAACATACTATAATTTAATGAGTATAAGAAACTGGTATGGTGAGAATGACCTGCAGCGAATTCGACGAGACGACGAGATGACGAGTACAGAGGTCAGGGAGGAAGAAGGCCACATGAGGAGAGAGGGGAAATTTGCATGATCTGCTCGCAACGGTGGTGAGTGTAGAATGGTCAGGTGAGTGGCGACACAATGGTCAAGATTTCCGGTGACCTGCAGCGGTGTTGTAAAGCCGGGAAGTACCGGTGACAGACACATTTTCCCCTCTCTCTCACTAGACGGCTGTGAGTGAAGTGTGAAGTTAGGGTTTTGACTTTTGAATGTTCAATTGATTTAGTGTTTAGAAAAAAGGGATATCAATATGACTTTTCTTTTCAAATCAGAAAGGTAAAACATACTACCTCCATTTCACAATACATGCACCATTTACTTTTTCACGCACTCCAATGCTCTTCTTTCGACAGTAATATCTTTAATTGTATATAGGTAAAAATTATAAAAAGTTGATATTTGAAATCCTCGTATTGAGACGAATTTAACAAGACCCCATTTGACTATGTTTTTTCTTACATAATTTTGAGAGAAAGATTGTCAAAGTTGGTTGATGAATAGTGCCCATAGGAGAAATGGTGCATGTATTGTGAAACAGAGGAAGTATATTTCATGATTTTAGGGTCTAAGGGTCGGGTCTGGGTAGGGTCCGGGTCTAAAATATTAAGACCCGGACCCTAAAATTTTCACTTGCACCTGGACCCTTAGGATCTGAAAAAGCTGGACCCAGACCCTTGAAATAGTGTCGGGTCCTGTAGGGTCCGGGTAGGGTCTTAGACCCATGTCCATCCCTACTAACCATTCGTCGTCAGATGTTAGAAGCCCCTTGGAAAGTAGAAGATCAAATGTAACGAAATATCCTCACCTATTTACTTGATGATGTTGATAAGATTTTGTGATGTTATATACGATATGCATGTGAATATCTGACTTTGAAATTATGTGCATGTATATATGAGTTAATGGAAGCATGCTTATTGACTATTGTTATTAAGTTTTGAGGACAAAACTTTTTCTAAGGGGGGAGAGGATGTAATATCTCGAAAATTTGAAATTGCTTAAATTAAATAATAATAATTAGTGGCTAAATTATAGGTGTGACTAAAGTTTTGTTCATATTACATTATGTAATTATACAAGATGATTTTGACTAAATAATTATATGCTATATTGAATTGCAAAATTTACTGAGAATAAAATGTTGCAATGGAATAGAATATTTAAAGAGTTTTGGATTAAAATCATAATAAACCAATTAATATTTCTAAAGTATAGCAAGTGATAGATAATATTTAATAATAACAGAAGAAGGAAAAATAAGGGCAAAGAAAGGATTGACAAAAAAAAAGTAGAAACCATTGTCTGCTCTAATTTCTTTTCCCAACTCCTTCATTTCCCTCACAAAAGTCAACAATGGAGTTCTAAATCAGATTTATCTTGTGCACAAAAATCTACTTCAAATTAAAACTCCACGCCATAAGCAAATCTCCCAAAATTTTGAATTTTGCCAATTTCATCAATACAAATTATGAAAAAAATTAGAGTTTTAAGACCCTAACTATGGCTATAAATAGCCATGTTCCCTCGCTCAAACTAACACTCACTTATCACTCTACTTCACCTTTCCACGATTTCCAACTTCTGCCGGAAACCACCATCCAAGGAAACCCCCAAAAGCCTCATTCTTTTGCTCCATCTCTAACTCCTCTATTTTCTGATTAAGCCCTACGTACACCACCCATCACACCACTCGCTCCACCACCGTGCTACCAGCCTCGCCTCCGTTTACTGTTGCGACCACCTTGCGCCACCCACCGCACCGTCAACCCAACCCATATCCCCTTCTTCCTCACTCACTCTCTCTCTCTCTCCCTCCCTCTCTCGTGTTCCCTCTCCCTCCTCGTTGCGTTGTCTAGCCACGCCTCATCACCGCCCCAGCACTGCCACACCATGCGCCTCCCGCCACGTCGCCTCGTCGCTGCTGCCGGAGCTCCAGCTCGCCACCCAATTTTCTTCTCTCCCCTGTCCTCGTATCCGCTCGGATGAGAAGAGGTATAATACCTCTTCAACTGTAGTTTTTATTTTTTTTATTTTTTTACTTAGCTTAAATAGTTTAGGCCCAAATATACCCATGTTAGTTACTCATATTGTTGGGCCAAAATATGGTTTTAGTTATAGTTAAACTAATCAACTAAATTCATATATTTAACTTGTTGGGCTTAATAGACTAATTAATTAGTATAAGTTATATCTTTATCTAGTTGTTCTAATCAAGTAATTATAAGAACTAAACTAAATTAGTTAATCATCACCAATGGTCCGCCTTATCCCTGTAATATGAAATTTGTGAATGAACGTTAGAAATACTTAAGTTAATTTGTATATTAGTTTATGAGATATGACAACTATTTAAGTATTAATGATTATGTTAGCAATTACTTTAATTTAAAATTAATCTTAGACCAACTTATAATTTTATAAATTAAACGAGTAATCTTTTGGAATAAAATCACTTATTAATAATGAATTTAATAATAATAAATATATGGCAACACAAGGGGGACACTAAATATTTGAAAAAGGAAAAAAAAGGAAAAAAAACAGGGGATAAATAACTGCTCCATTTAAACGAAGAAGGGGAAAAAAGAAAAAAGGTACCACACTTAAATTGAACAACATTTTTTAGAAAAAACAAAATGCAAAAACAATTCTTCTACACAATTTCTCTATTATATAAGACAACTCTTCAGCAGTTTGGTGTCCACTTGAAATACCTTAAATGCCCTTTTTTTTTTTTACAAATTTTAACAAATTGATATTAATATGTACATCTTTTATAACCTGAAGCACGCATTACGTGCATTTGAATCGTTTTCTATATGCTTTCGCAAGCATTGCGTGCATATAAGGCTAGTAATAATAACTAAAGGTCTAAATGTTAAATAAAATAAATATTTATCTTTTCGTTGCCTAATTTCTTGGTTACATCAAAAGGAAAGGATATTACAGCATCCCCCGGCTTCCAAGGTTATTAAGCAGGAATCGAGGTAACATCTATTGCTAAAACAAACATTCCCCTTCGAAATGTGTTTAAGAAATGATGTTTATAATTATGACAAAGGTTTGTGTGATGTGATTATTTATATGGATTGTGGAATACTAAAAATGTTTACGAATGAGTTTAATTACATATATTATTGGCTTATGGGTTATTAATGCTCAAGTATGATTCATGAAAGTACTAAGGCTTATGCTGATGAATGTTAAATAAACGAAACATGATAAATAAAAGGGAAAGAGGTTATGACAGTATAATGTTACGCTTATAATCTATTTTATGGTCGTGCACGTACCTTTGCACCCGT